>MU281391.1:214846-248893 GCA_022385595.1 Xylaria palmicola
GTGTCGCCCCACTTTTCACCATGGGTTTGGTCATGCGCCCCCCCCTGTGTGGGTTGGTTCTGCTGGGGGGGGGGGGGGCCGCGGGCGGCCCCCCCCCCCCCCCCCCCCCACCGAGGCGCGCTGCGGGAGGACGGCGGAAGTGCTTAACTGAGGTTTTCTGGAGCAAATAACGACTTCCCTCCCACGCGATACCCCCTATTGCGCCTCATGGCGCCATCGATGAGCCCATAGTCGTCCCCAGTGAGGTGCGCGCCCAGCTTCGTGTCGCCGTTGTAACCCGGGTCCACGACGGTCGCCGTGAGGCCGCGGCGCCCCCCCCTTTAGGCGCCCCCCCCAGGCCGTAGGCGAAGAAGATGTTGGCCGTCTTGGCCTGCCCGTAGCCCCGTCTAGGGGTCGTAGGCCCGCGCCGCCGAAGAAGTTCCAGTCGTCGAACCGGAAGGGGAGTGAGGCGGTACCCGGAGCTCGTCAGGTTCACGAAGCGCGAACGCGCCGGCGGCGGTCGCCAGCAGGGCGGGCATCAGCAAGTTCGTCAGCAAGAACCCTCCGACGTGGTTCGCCGACTGCTGGAACTCGATCCCTTGCTTGTCGAGCGTGTACGTCCCTGGTGGCCAATGGCGCCGGCCGCGTGGACGAGCACGTCGATCCTGGGCGCCGCCGCCAGGATTTTCGGGGCTGCCTCGCGCACAGAGTCGTGGTCTGTCGTGTCCACTTGCACGTAGGTGTTCTTGATGGCGCTATCGATCTCTGCGATGGTCTTGAGCACGGGCTCGACTTTGGCGGCCGTCCGGGACGCGATGAGGATGTGCGCCGGCGACCCTCCTGCCAGGTAGGTAGGTGGCCATCTGACTGCTGATACTGGGATAGCTGGCGCCGATCAAGACGAAGGTCTTGCCCTTGATCTGAGGCTTGAAGGCCTCGATGACCTCCTCGCTGGTGGTCTGCCCGTCAAACATTTTTTTCCCCTCAAGTTGATAAAGAGAGAGAGGGGGAGGGAGATGCTTTGAGAAAAATGCTTTCTGTCGGTAATCGATGGTGATGGTGTTTCCAGGCTCATCTCTCCTCCCCGGGTCCCTCTCATTCTTATAGACTTATAGACCGCGAAGCATCTTGGCGGCCACCGCACCTTCGCCGGCATGATCGAGGACGATGAACGACGAAACTCAAACCATCTCCGAAGCCATTTTGAAGCATGTTTTGAGCGAAGGAGCTCTAGCAAACGTCGCAGACTGTGAAGCTGTTGGACGTGGGAGCCGAGCTAAACCGTTTCCGGGTAGCATGGGCGATTTCCCGCGTCGAATTTCCCGTGTTTTCTCGCCTCATTTGGCCAAACCACATACCAACGTTAGGAGTTAACGAGCACGGCGCGGATTAATAATCTCGTGGCGGCTCGGCGTTGAATCGTATGGCGATGGCGTGACATCTCAATAATCGGTGTCGGCGAAAAGAGAGATTGGTAAGTTTTGTTTACTATTGTCTCCGTGTTAAGGAAATAGCCCGTCGGACAATACGATATCGACAAGTTGGAATGTCTTCATCCTGCTAGCTGGTACGTACCAATAATTAAGCTGCTTGTCGAGTTGTACTGTTCGGCGAAGATGAGTAATGTTATTCGTAGCCGAGAAATGACGGATCTAGGTAAGCTGTACACACCTACATATACACCGGGAGGGTAGATGGATATAGTATGGATCTCATTCTGAATCGCTAGGAGGAGAATACTTTACTAAAAGAAAAGGGGGAAAAGATTGGGAACTCAGACAGAAGTCGACTCGGAGAATCTCTACTTATCAAAGCTTCGCTGTTCCTCTATACATCAGCGTCGCATGCTTCAGGGAAAACCAATACAGGTGCTAGATGAGAGAGGCAGTAGAAACAACGTACAAAGACTGCCAAATCAAATGAAATAATCGCATCACCGGGCATTCGGGAGTGCTACACCTGGTCGCACACATCTAGGCAAAGGTATGATATAAATATATGTACAGCAACAAGGAATCTTCTCTCCTTTTTGCGATTTCACGCCCCTGCCACCCCGTCCTAGGCCGCCGAGCTCAGGGATAGGGGGCCCTGTCTAGCTCTCACCAGACCTGAGTTCTCAGAAGTCTCGATCGTCTCCGCGCGTCATCGCGTGCGATTTATTTCGTGATTTTGGCGGGGGTGACGGCGTATGTCGGCCGTACGTATCTAAAAGAGAAGAATCCCCATTAGCGTTCGTTGATTCTTTTTTTTTTTTTTTTTTGTCATAGGACAGGTTTTTTTTATAAGCTTCCTCAATTTGATGGCTCGGGATCACCCGTCCCTTCATATTGGCGGACCACATAATTAAATGAGATGTATATATGATAGAGGGAAAAAAATAAGGTAGAAGGCGAGGGGAAGGGGGGGGGGGGAGGGAACGCACCTGTCAGAGTTATAGACCTTGAAGTTCTCGCCCAACAGCTCCTTCTCGCGCGCCTGGTCAGCCAGGTGTCGACGGACGAGGTCGCGGTCCTCCTCAGCCTGCAGGAGGGGGATGAGGTGGATGCGGGACCACATCTTCTCGCGGCCGAGCTCACTGCGCAGGAAGAAAAGAAAAAGCGACCGCGTTAGCTTTGTGCCCTTATGAAACCATACTCAAGTCTCGCTCCCGTTGCCCGATCGAGACTTACTTCTGCTCCTTGATGCCCTGGCCCAGCTTGTAGAAGCCGTAGGTCATGACGACGCCCATGGCGACGAGCCACGTGCCGGGCCGGAAGCCGGCCGCGGGGAGGTTGCGCTGTTTTTCGTAAAATCGCAACTCGTTAGCCCCCATCATCTTGCAATTTTTTGACCATGATGGATAGATAGCTCAATCCAATCATCTACTCTCTCCCTCCCTCCCTTCCTTTCACAATGAACACCGTCTCGTTGTGTCGTCTCAGCTACAGTCCTCGTTTGTGCCTGGGTTGGCTGGCTGCTCCTCATGTTCGGCTTTGGCGGCGCCGAAGTCTTTCCCGGTAGAGTAACGCCGGCACACGTCTAGAGGACGTCGATCCTGCGAATTGAAGATACCGAGGCCGCCCATGAGGCGTCCAACCCGTAGCATCGACACCGGATCTCGCGAGAGGTCCCTCGCCCCAGCTCCATTTCTCGCGTATTCCGTCGTATCGCCCGGCCCCGCCTCGTCATTCCCGCCGCAAAACCCGCAATCGAGCAATCGGTCGCTACCCATATCGATCCCACCACACCATCCATCACCCGGCCGTCGCATACGAGGAGACAGACTTAAAAAAAGAGGTGCTCGCTCACCTTGTACTGGACGGGGCCGTAGCCCCCGACGGGGGGCATATCCTGCGGCATGGCGGGCAAATTAAGCGGTCGCGGGCGTCGGGCTCGATTCGGTAATATCGGGACTCGTTTCGGATGCCTCGGAGGACTTCGTTGTGCGTGGGTTGGCCGTTCAATTGAGTCGAGATGAGAGCTCAATTGACGATGAATTGGGACCTGGGAGCTTGCGGGTAGCAAAATGTGGGTCCTCATATCATTAGGTAAGCGGTATCACGTGAGTTCCAAATGGTCCAGGTTAAAGACCCGATGATGATTATCTAACTAGTTGATTGAGAGGTAAGGTTTGTCGCCGGATCGTCTGAGGACCCCAGTGAGGCAAGAATTCTTATTTCAGTATTCGAGAATAGAAAAAAGGCTTTAAGATGAAAGAATTACATTATACTCTGTAAACCAAATGCTAGAAGAGCCTAATAACAGGTACACAGTCCGGCCGGGGAAGGGGGGGAAAGGTTGAGTGATTCGGTTATATGCCAAACAACGCGCAAAACCCCCGTCTGGACCACCAATGCCATGGGAAAAGCCGTGGCGGAGGGAGGGATCGAAATCGCTATGCCAGTTTTGAAGCCAGAATATGAATCACATCACTTTCCTCCCAAGAACTAGGATTTCCCCCCCTTTCCCAAAATGCCCCAGCGCAACCAGCGTTTTTGCCCTTTCTTAAAAAACGCCCCAAGGATGCCGGAAACAACGTTTGTTCACTTTAGGCTTTGCCCGTGCGCCGCCCACGCCGAGACCCTAGTGCGCCCGCCCGCAAGCCTTCTGCCGCAATCGCTCGAAAAAACCAAACCAGACCGCCTAGCCTTGGCCCTCGGCTTCGAGCTCGGCCTCGAGCTCGGCCTCGAGGTCGGCGAAGCCGTCGTCTCCCCCGTCGTCGGCCCCGTCGCCCTCGCCCTCGCCCTCGCCGCCCATCTCCATCGCCACGTCCTCCTCGTCGCCCGTCCCCATCGGCGTCGGCAGGCCGCTGCCGTCGGCTTCGTCGTCCCCGACATTCTTCACGTTGCGTAGGGCTGTCGTCCGCGCCCTGGCGATGCGCTGCTTCTTAGACAGCGCGCTCCCCGTGGACGCCTCGAAGCCGCCCGCCTCGCCCGCTTCCCCCAGCTTCCGCTTCTTGCTTCTGGGTTCGTCCGTGTCCGTGTCCTTGCTCTGATCCGTCATGGTACTCTCGAGATCCGATTCGGCATCGGATCCCATGAACTCTTGCAGCTCTTTGTCCATGTCGTCCCAACCTGTCTGATTTATGCCGTCGACGGGACTGCCTTCGCCGTCTTCCAGTTCCCTTGGCATAACGTCAAACCTGTCCATGTCCTCATCGTCCTCCTCATCGTCCTCCTCGCCGTCGTTATCGTCGTCTTCTTCTGCTGAGTCATCAGCGTCGCCGTCATCGGCCTCGTCATTCTGGCGTCTCTCGCCATTCTGATGACCTGACTGCACGATGGTTATGCGAGGTCGCGTAGGCGACGCTGATGCCTCCTGTGTGCCCTCCATGTGGCGGTCTGATGGGTGGATGTCGATGAGGTAGGGCGTGGCATCCAGTTTCCGCCACTGTGCCAACGAGTCTGCGAGCCAATTTTGATTGACAATCTTGATGGAAGGAATACGAGCTGCCTGCCGAACCTTCTGGGTCCTTGGGCGTGCACTACTAATGACGAGATGCGTGATCTCCGGACCGACCCTCGTGCGGATCTCGGCACCAAAGTCTTGCGCGTGCATGCCGATTTCCGACTTCTTCACGTCCACCCCTAGAGGAACAAGACCTGACAACACAATCCTCGTCCCCTTGAGCACTTGGGATTTTAGATAGTTCAGAGTAAGACCGACGTCGGGTATGATGTTCGACGTTATGTCTTCTATAATTTGTGTCGCGGCACGAGCGTCATACTGTTCATAAAAAGACCGGTGTAGTTCGGTCAGGTGGTTTTCCAGATAAACCAGTTCCTGGTCATCGTCACGGAGGATGTTATGTCTATGGTGAAGGCTAGGGGTTTCCGAATGACCGCCGGTGTCGGCTTCCGGGCTCTCGCCGTCTGGGTTTGACAGTTTCTCGGCCTGCTCATCTTCACGATCCAGCTCTTCTTGTAAATGAAGGAGAGGCCGGTCCTTGAGCTGCTTCTCCAACGTCCGCTCTTGTTCCTCGGTTTGTAATTGTAAAAGGGTATCATCATCCTCGGTATCTTTCGCCAATGCACTGTCGCGCTCGGGCGCAGGAGTAGATGACGAGGCGCCATTCGGCAGAGGTGGCTTCTGATCAGGAATGGGTGCTACCGCAATGAGGTCTTCGCGCTTCGGTAAAAAGCTAGAGTTGATATCGCCAATGCCTTTGAAGAAGTCGTAGGGTGTCACTTTGATGAGGTTTGATCGGTTATGTGGCCAGACGTCGGCGCGGTCATCGATGACGACGACCATGTTGGTGCTGACAGGGAATAGTCGTTGAAGGCTTTTGGCGGTCATGCTGCCGTTCTCGTCTCGGCTTATCACCCTGTTGCCGAAGAGTTTCTGAGCGGGGTCGACAATCTTGGCGATATTCAAAGCGTAGGCTCGCGTGCCCATGGTGTATACGTGGAGCTCAAATATCTCGGCCATCCTTTCTAGGAACTCCAGCAGGCCAGGACGCATCTTGATGTAGTACCAGCACCCGCTCGCTAAACCCCGAGGGCCATCATCGAGCTGGAAACTGCGCACGTCCTTAACGGCTTCGTAGTTGGGGTTTGTGGGATCTTGTTGCCACTCGCCAATGGTGGGCTCGATACAGGCGTGGATAATGGTCTGGTCGAGATCGACGACCAGGCTCAGCTTGCGCTCCTTGAGAAGCCGGCGCTGGAGCTGCATCTCGGCACGAGCAGCTTGGTTGTGGCTCACGGTGAGGGCTACATTGTCATGGACCATGGAGACGGTGGCGCGTTCGGTATCGAGCGACTCGGTGGCCCAGTCCTGCTGCTTCATGTCCTTACCACAAAGAGCGCAGAGACCGGCGTACTGGACCTCGTGGCTGCAAGTCTCCTCCACCGTGACGAAATCCTGGTCAGACGCGATGACCTGGCCCTCCCTGACGCGCCATTGCTTTATTTTGCCCTCAGTCGGGCTGTCCCAGTCGGCAATGCCGCTTTCCAGGATCGTGCGCTCCTCGTTCAGCGCCGGGTCGCCTACTTTGCGCTCGAACTTGAAGGTGTATTGAAGGATGGGCTCCTTCTTGACGACGCCGTCGCCGGGCTTCTTGAATATCTTGGAGATTGTTATTGGATAGCGGAGGCGCTGTCCAAGCTTAAGGGTCTTTGCCATGGCAGGTGGCGCGTGCGATGCGCGATGGTGCTCATGGCACACGGCGGTGCGTGCAGTCGCAAAACGGGCGATGCTCGGTGCTGGGGCACGATGCCGGGTGCAGCTTCAACACGGACGGAAAGGGGTGCTCTGTACCCCAGCTCGCACGTGTCGGAGCTCGATTGCGCGGGTTGAGTGCGATGTCTCTTGGGGGGCAGGGATATTGCCGGACTGTGGTGGTTGTTTGGTTGGACTCGGGCGTTCTGCTGGCTAAAAGTGCGGGTTGCGAAAGGGAGAAGAGCTATCTGAAGCTGCAATTGTTCGTGTTAGTTCCCGTTTTTGTCCTGTCTCGTCTCAGAGAGACGCCGGGTGAGCTATCCATTTACCGTAACAAACGGTGGGTAGGTAGGCTGGGTAGGTAGGCTGGGTAGGTAGGCTGGGTAGGTGGAGGTACTTGGATAGACGTAAGCGAGAGGGTGGAAGAGGAGGTACAGCATTAGACTAAGAGGTACGGATAGCCGCCTAAGTGGGACTCCACTTGCGTGCTGCGTACCGTAGCTCCGGTACACCTCCCGTATAAGTGAGCAAAGAGGCTCTCTAATTTATGTGTAATGGTGTGCGAACGGGAATTGATCTCATTTGCAAGCGGGGATATAAGAAGAGGCGCAAGCAATTTGACCAAGACAAAGATGCGACAATCGCGTGGCGCGGTAATGATAGGACGTAGGGCGAGTGACTGGCGGCTGAACAAGAAACCATAAAGGGTAAAGGATGCTCACATTTCGCGGGACAATTGACCGCAGCCTCTCTCTTCAATACCCAGGCAGTGGGGATGCTCTGCTGCTGCGATAGATAGATAGATAGGTAAAGAATGGCGGGCTGCGGCGGTATATAAATAAGTATCTATGCTTGAGCTCTAAGCAGATTTATGACGACAGTCCGGTATCGTTGCGAGTACGCCTAGGCATGGGCACTCGGAGCGGAGATGCGCAGAGGTACCTCTAGCGGGATGTCGGTAGGTACCTAACGGGATAGGTAGACTAGATAGGTCCTCTGGATAAAGAAATGTGGAGATGGCGGGATTGTACGTATTATACGGGGGGTTACTGGCCGTGTGGTTCTCTGTCGTCTGCTCCAGGCCTCTGCGACCAGGCGCCCGACTGGGTTGGGGGATCGGGGTTCCTTTAATACCTGTCGGTCGCACTAGAATCGCCCCTTGGCCGTTTGCGGGGTGCGAGCACTTGCTCATTATGCGCCTGCCGGAGTGTGGCTGGACAGTGGGGTACTGCCGGCATGATGCGGGCTATAGGCGGCGGGATGAATGAACCAAGCCACATCATCACACCATACCTACCTAGGTAGATTAAACCTCCTTGCGCTTGGTGTGGCGTCAGGTCACCGTCCATTGTTTATTTATATAGTTGTAAGCATCTTTATTTCTCATGCATATGTATAGGTAGCAGGGCATGAACCATTTGACTTTGATAGGTTCATATCTAATTTCCAGCGGCGAATCACCCATCACCTTTCGCACACCGTGTTCGTTTACATTGGGACACATTAGCCTTTTCATCTCCTAGTCTTTATTTTTGTAGGCTAGCTATTTGTTTCTTCTAATAGGCAACCTTATTGCTGTAGCAGAATCTTGGAATTTTGTGGATTTTACTGTTTACCCCTGAAGAACCCGCTCAGTTTGCTCATCATGTGTCCCAATCCTCCGTTTTCACTGTCGTTGACGAGCCCGCCTTGGATCCAACCAGGCAACTTCCTCTTGATGCGATCCGTGCCAAATCGTCTATCGACCAAGACGATCGCCGCATAATCGTTGCGGTGTCGGATTGCGCGGCCGATGCTCTGGTTCACCGCACGCATGCAGGCGTTTTCGTAGAAGTCCCTCGCCGCCTGTTTCGCGGCCGCCAGGGCTTCGTTTGGAGGCCGTGGTGCTTCGCACTCTGTGAGCCGCTTGAGCGTCGTCGATTCAATGTACTCGATACGCGCTTTCCAGTCTGGCGAGTTGATATTCGGGTATGGAAGGCCCACGATGACGACGCAACGGCCTAGACGGTCGGAGAAATTGATGCCTTCGCTCATCTTGCCCCCCACGACGCTAAGAAGGAGAGCGCCGCGGGCTCTGTGACTCGGTTTCGACCCAATCGCCGAGTCGTCGTTGTCGTCTAGTATGGCGTTGCTATACTGCTCAAGCAGATCGTCGCTGGCGCCACCTTTGGTCTCGCTAAATACAGCCTTCTTAGCCTGTAACTTGTGCCAGATAGATGTGGGCTGGGCACCATCCGTATCATTCCAGACGCCTACCACTTCCTCCAGATATCCGTAGCTTGGAAAGAAAATGACAACGCCGTCCCGAACAGCTGTGCAGATGTTGAGGATAGCGAGCCCCAGTTCGCGCATCATTGTTTTATTGCTCCGTTTCTGGTAACTAAACTCAAATTCCAGTCTGTCAACGTTGACTTTGGGTTGGCAGGAGGACAGTGTCCAGACGCAGAGATTGGAAGCCGGAATTACGTGACCACAACTGAGAGTCGTAATCTTTTCTGATAGTAGATCCGGGAATAGATGAGCCTTGTAATCGTCGAAAGGCGACATCGTGCCACCCGCGAGAATAATCGCCCGGGCTTTGAGTGCGATAGAGGAGAATGCGTGCGTTGGGGAGAGTAGAAGATAGGATAACTTGATATCTGGAGACGTCGTCTCCCCTGTCTTGTGATAAAATATGCGCCCCTCGGAACTCAGATTGCTCAGTGACACGAGAAAAGATAAAAGCGTATGCAAGACAGGTGTCGATGAGAATTGAGGGGTTGGATTGACCCCTTCTTTGGCCTCAACATGCGCCGCATAGCCTTCGATCTTGTAAGCTAGTTTCGAGCCTTGGATGTAATCAATGAGCTTGAATAGATTGACCTGATCGATACCCTTATGCTTGAGCAGGGCATTTGGGTCAACAATTCCCTGGTCTGCCTGTGTGAAGTGTGAGTGGCTGTGACATTCATATCTAAGCGATCTAAGCAATGGTCTTACCTTGAGATTTGAGGCTTTCTCCATCCATATGCGCAACCCATCGACAACCCTAGCCACCTGGCCAACCATAACTCTATTTTCGCCCTTGAGCTTCTTGCAAAATTTCTTGACGTATACTTCAAGCAGAAGCCTCGCACGAGTAAGGTCTTTCATGGAAATCTCGGAGGCATATACGTTCGCGATGGCATCCATAATGTTATGGGCTTCGTCGATAATGACAATGTTGCCTTCGATCTTTATTCCGAGTGCGTCTCTGGCAGACTTCTGTAGCAACAGGGGATAGGGGAGGGTGACGATTTCTGCCCCGGGAATTGCCGTTCGCGAAGAGTAGTAGGGACATACTTGAAATTTTTTCCCCAGGCTGTGGAGATCCTCAATATCGGGCAGGATAGCGAGCACATTGTCGCGGAACTGGTGTGTTTGTCCGAGGTTATTCGCATTCGGAATAAATTGACACTTGTCTTTCGACTTCGTTTGCTGAAGTTCGGAGCAGCGATCATTGATGGCGGATAGCGAGCCAAGGCGCGCAACAGAGGGGTTTATGCAGAGTCGCTGACGAGAAGATAGCGGGACATGTTTTACTGCTTCTACCTCGTGATCTTCATGGGTCTTGAGGAATTCATCCGGTACTGAAGGCGGGAACGTTGGCCGGCGTAGCTCTGATACGAACTGTGTCAACTGAGAATGCGTCCTTGACGTGTAATAGATCTACTGCCTCATCAGTAAAATTTGCACGTAACGCAGAGACGGTTTTTGTATCTACCTTGACCTGGTCCTTCTCGTCACCACTTGTGTCCGCTTTGTCTGTATCCGTGAACCTAGGCAAGTCATCACTGTGCTGCTCGTCTAAAAGCCATTCTTCCTCATCATCCTCTAATTCTTGTGTCTCCTTGTTGGAACTGCTGTTCCCGTGCCGCTTTCTCTTCCTCTCCCTTTCCTCTAGCATCGATTCCCTAGCTCTGATTTTTCTGAGATTTGCTTCTCTCTCCTCCCACAGATCTGCAATCTCTGCTCTTTTCCTCTTGAGCAGCTGTTCCACAACCCATTCGGGCTCATCTTTGAACGAGGTAGCCGCTGCATCGATTGAGATTTCGTATGTCTTCTTCTTGTGATTTCGTAACCAAGTTAAAGCTGCACAAATCAGTGACAGCGATTTTCCCTGGAAAAAAGTCAGAGTGCTTGGGTGTATGAACGGGGACGGACAACTCAGTACAGTACCGGTGGGGCTCTCTAGGATGCCAACCTGGCCACGCCCTTGCTCAAGAACGTTGTAGATGGTGTGCATGAATTGCTGCTGCACATCGTAGGGAGTGAAGGGGTGGTGGAAATCTAATTTCCGGGTTCGCTCAATAATCTCCTCCATCGCGGCCTCTTCCTCACCTCGATACGCTCGGTTCGCTTTTTAAACAAGAGTGTTTCTGGCTATCGTTCTCCATTCAATGCAATAGGCTCTGGCTGCATGGCTGTGGACGACGGAGACAATAAACAAATGGTTTCAGATAAGTCGCGGCGGAGGCAAAATTACCGTAGCAGTTGATTTCAAAAGTTCACCTTGACCGGTATATATTATCAGGAGGAGACGGCCTTGTTGAAATCCCGTGCTCGTATGTGTTCGATGAAGCGTTTTGCAACACAAATGATAGAGGTTTGGATTATCTGATCAGGTTGTGTAAGTGAACAAGTCAATTTCCATCCTACTACCTGGAGGTACCTAGTAGTGAGTGAGCCACGGGCCTAATGAGGTAAGTACCCGGATAGTGGCTGTGCGTGAGTATAACAGTGGCTGATTGGTAGCGTCCGGTATAAATCAGTACTACGCATGAGATCCAAAAGTCTAGATAGGTATTCCTCCAATACGGTTCTGGAGCGCTTTACCTTTTCACTTCGTGCTACTATTACCATCACATAACGGCTAGGCTACCTATGAGTCAGTTGACAACACATAGAATGAAATCGCACCACATAGGATAAGTAGGTGCTGGATGGCGGCTCGACATACTATGTATAGAAGCAGGAGATACTTCGATGGCCTAATCCAGAGCTGGGTTTTTGTGTGGTTCACGTGATAACTGAATTAGGTACCGGGTAGGCTACCAGGTAGTCGTGTGAGGATTCCAGGTGATTTGTGGTGTCACCCGGTACACAGATCAGCCCAGGTCTCCCTTCACCTGAGAGTCAACAGCAGCACTTGTCGCGCCACGCCTGCACTTGAGCTGCTTATCCAGTGGGCCCCTTATTGGGCGCTAGTTGTTCCTGGGGGGTGGCATGTAGAGTATACCTAGCCTCTGGTGCATATCTCGAATGGGATATTCGTATCCGTGTAGGTAAGTGACCGGTACTGAAAGAGTCAAGAGTCATGTTGAGGTGACTCAACGTCATCTGCAGGGCGATCTTGACTTGGGTGCCTGCCTATCAGTTTATCGATAGCTTCTGATTAGCGGGCGGGAGCAACCCCAGCTTCCCCTGCGCTGCGCCAATGTACCCGCCGACGTAGCGGGCTACATCTGTACATACTGCTTAGGCACACTGGCACAGTAGGTACCTACATCTACCTGTAGGTAAGTACGTACTCAGCTGTAGTGCATCATAGACACAAGAACGGCACCCTCTCTTTCGGTACATGTTGGTACCGTACTTACTTATCTACCAGGTACCTCCCTACAGGCTACGGTGGTACTACACATCACCATGGCACAGCATCCACTCTGAGCCGGCCCCGTACGGTGCCTCCCTTGTATACGCCGCCCTCGTGCCTACATCGGGGCTTATCATGCTGCATCGCAATACCTTACCTACCTAGGTACGACGAGGTATCGACGCACAAGCCGAACCGGGCTGAATGCTGCATCCCTGGAAACCAGCAGATGTACAATGTCCCTGCCTGTAGCGTAGCTGTGGCCCAATCACGACCAACCAGATCCCGTATCCCATCTCGACAATTCGGCGCCTAGATGGAGCTTCGCCCGTCCTGGACCTAGACCACCTGGATGGTCGTGGCCGTCCTTCCCCCGTCGCCTTCTGCCCATCGCCCTGCTTTGGCTCTTGACGTATTTGCTCTATTTACTCTATTCATCGTCTGCAGGTTTAGATAAAGATAAAGATCGCTCGTTTGCCGTCTAGGAGCACCCGCTTCCGAAGCACCCCGAAGCACCCCAGAAGCTCGGCGTGCAGTCTACCGACATATGCTGACAGTTTGATATCGCATCACGCACCGCTCCGGGCTAGGATATCCCAAAGTGCAAACGCATATTTCTAGGTGCTCGCATAGAGTTTTGTCGGCATTACCACTTAGGTGAAAGCCTAGATTGACGCCATGGCCGCGCGTGCCGAAGACGACGCCGTACGGCGGCGGCTGAGCAGGAAAATCATCAAGAAGAACAACGAGGGCCGTCGCCCAACCACCGAGCTCCCCGACCGTTTCAAAGACCTCCGAGACGACGCAGACGAAGATGTCCGCCCGCCGACCCAGGGTCCGAGCATCTTCATGCATATGAATCAGTCGATATTTGGGCTCGTCGCTGCCGCCGGTTCCAGTGTGGACTTCAACGATCGCTTCGAAGGCCAATCCAGCGACGAAGACGATGCGGAAGACGCCAACGACGATACAATGGCCATCGGTAGAGGAGAGAATCGACTGCTGGAACAACCAGCTAAGACCACCATTCTCAGAAAGAGCACGTCTAGCAAGGGGAGGGATCCTGCCGACAAGGACCAGAGACGGAGAGTGTCTAGTCAGCTTATACATTCTTTACCTCAGCTGCCACGCTTCGCAACACGCTCCATTAGCAGGCGATCAAAACCGAAACCCTCCAGGCTTTCCGACGCTAGTGATCAGACAGACGGCGGAGCATCGACCTCGCCGGCTCCCGATTCTCAACCACCTGCTGTCGAGGCTGAAACGGCCGATCACGGACAACGATTAGCGCCTGTCTTGAGCCGCATGTTGGAAGCCAGGGCAGAGATAACTTCACGGCCCAGTTTTGACCTGGAGGGCTTGTCGAGGGACCAGGAGAATGAAGGCGATACGACAGGGCCGAGCGCACTTGCTCAGAAGTTGAAGGAAATATTCGAGTTTGACCACCCCGAGGAGGTTATAGAAGGTATAATGCCCCCTTGCTCACGCCCGGCATATTGCTAATGCGTAACTCAAGAATATCCCTGTTGGCTACTCCAAAGCGTCCTTCTACAGGGTTATCTATACATTACGTCGGGGCACGTCTGTTTCTATGCGTATTTGCCAAGGAGGGGTGTAAGGGACTGCTTTGTCTACTTGTCTAGCTTAACTAATACTCTCTGTAGCAAGAAGTCACAAAGTCAGGGTTTCTGGCCAAGAGTGGCAAGAGAAATCCCACGTATAATCGGTATTGGTTCCGATTAAAGGGCGACGTTTTAGCATACTACCGCGATGCGTCAAATCTTTACTTCCCCCATGGGCAGATTGACCTTCGCTATGCAATTTCGGCGAATATCACAGACAAGGACCAGGATGCTGTCCACTTCTCCGTCGCTACGCACCACCGAACGTATCATTTCCGAGCTGATAGCGAGCCGAGTGCCAAAGAATGGGTCAAAAGTCTCCAACGCGTCATCTTCCGTTCCCACAACGAGGGAGACAGTGTCAAGATTTCTCTACCCATCGAAAATATTCTCGATGTGGAGGACAGTCAAATGATTGAGTTTGCTGACACTTGCAAGCTTCGAGTTATTGACAACGACGAGACCTATTCGATTGACGAGGTATGCCGCCTGAATTTGTGATGAGAGATCTCTGGTTAACGCTGCGTAGTACTTTTTTTCCTTCTTTAGCTTCGGCAAGGAAGCAATAAACGTGCTTAAGATACTTGTGGAAGACTCATCCCGTCAGCATCCGGGCGACAGTGACTACAACACCGCTCAAAGGCCCCCAACAGCGCCCAGGCCGAGCACATCACCAAAGGATCGTAGTTCCTTCGCGGGTGAATTCACGGCCCCCGTTGTTCGTGAAAATGTCAAGGCAACTTTGTCCCCACGATCGTCTCAGCCCCGTCGGGATTCCAGCCCGAGGAGTCTGGATCTCGACCACCCCGTTACTGTTGGTCAGTCTCGACGGAGTCTTAGCAGTTGCCGACCCGCTAGCAAGAGTCATCGCTACGACAGCCCCGCGTCACAGGAAAACCATGCATCGTCTGACTCTTATGTCCAGTCTATTGACGACACCAGTGTGTCCGGCCTAGTGGCGTCATCGAATGAAGATCCATCCGGCAGTCAGATTCTTAGGGGAAGCGAGGTTTTTCATAGGCCCATTATTCGTCCAGATTCTGCCACACGAGCTTCTGGTACGGACAAGCCATTGGCCAAGTCTTCTTCGGCGGAACAAACACCCACGATATATCAACAACATTATCCCACGACGGTTAGCCATACAGACGATTCTATTGCTCAGGAGAGGCTGGATCGGGCGACAACCCCAACCCTACAAAACCTTGCCAAAATTAGCACTTATCCTCTACAGAGAGCTGGCGTATTTGCAAACTACCTGAATCAGACGAGCCGTCGAATGAGCAATCTTTTGGCAACTGAGTCAATGGGATACGTAGAAAAAGTCTCAGGCATGTGGAAGGGGGGCAGGAAACATTACCACGGCAAGTCAGGTCTTAGAGTCGACGAAGCAGGAGATGAGGAGGAGGGGGACAGCACTGATAGCCAACACGCAACGGCAATGGAGAGGTTTCGCGCACATTTTGCCCTTCCTGAGACAGAGAAGCTTCAGGCTACATACTTTGGGTTCCTTATCCGTGTTCTACCGCTCTACGGCAAGGTCTACATCAGTGATCGACATTTCTGTTATCGGAGTCTGCTACCAGGTACTCGAACGAAACTTATACTCCCGCTCAGGGATATTGAAACTGCCGACAAAGAAATTGGTTTTCGATTTGGGTATTCTGGCTTGGTGGTCGTTATCCGCGGACACGAAGAACTTTTTTTCGAGTTTAGTTCGGCTGATGTCAGAGACGACTGTGCTGTGACTTTACTGCAAAGTCTGGAGACCACACGTTACCTACTTGAAGCTGGCCTGCTTGAAGACACACCTGAAGAAAAGGATGAGGCACTTGCGGAACGTGACGCCCTCAACGAGGCACGTCTACAAGAAGGGGCTAAGCATGAACTCAAGCTACCCCAAGAAATCACGAACCTTTCAGATTCTTCACCCACGATACTTTTCGATGATCCTAAAGCATCGTTTCTCAACTTCAAACCGTCCGAGTCTTTGACAATTACATGCTTAACTATCGGCTCAAGAGGTGATGTGCAACCATACATTGCCCTCTGTAAAGGTCTATTAGCGGAAGGTCACAAACCCCGGATAGCCACTCACGCAGAATTTCGAGGCTGGGTTGAAGGGCATGGCATTGAGTTCGCGCCAGTTGCTGGTGATCCCAGCGAACTTATGCGCGTCTGCATCGAAAATGGCACGTTCACATGGGCCTTCTTGCGCGAGGCCAATTCTAATTTTCGTGGTTGGCTCGACGGTTTACTAACAACCGCCTACACCGCATGTCAAGGTTCCGATCTTCTCATTGAAAGCCCCAGTGCTATGGCTGGAATCCATATTGCAGAAGCGCTAAACATTCCATATTTCCGAGCCTTCACCATGCCATGGACACGTACACGCGCCTACCCTCATGCCTTTATTGTGCCCGAACACAAAATGGGCGGCGCGTATAATTATGTCACTTATGTTATGTTTGATAACGTGTTTTGGAAGGCTACTGCAAAACAAATCAACCGCTGGCGAAATAGCCTTCTTGGTCTCCCCAACACCAACTTGGAGAAGATGCAGCCGAACAAGGTTCCGTTCCTCTATAACTTCTCTCCCACTGTGGTTGCGCCTCCCCTAGATTACAGTGACTGGATCCGCGTGACGGGCTACTGGTTCTTGGACGAGGGGCTGGACTGGACGCCACCAGACGATTTACGAGCGTTCATCAAAAAGGCTCGCACGGACGGTAAGAAGCTTGTTTACGTTGGCTTCGGATCAATATTGGTACCCGACCCGGCCAAGATGACTCAAGAGGTCATTGATGGTGTGCTCAAGGCTGATGTTCGGTGCATCCTTTCTAAGGGCTGGTCGGACCGCCTAGATAAAACAAGGGCTTCTGTACCAGAACATGCCTTGCCACCAGAGATATTTCAGATCAAGAGTGCACCGCACGATTGGCTATTCCGGCAAATTGACGCAGCTGCGCACCATGGCGGATCCGGGACGACCGGTGCTAGCCTACGGGCGGGCATACCCACCATCATCCGACCCTTTTTTGGCGATCAGTTCTTCTTCGGAGGCCGGGTCGAAGACCTAGGTGTCGGTATTTGTCTCAAGAAGTGGGGGGCCAACAGTTTTGCGAAGGCACTCTGGGAGGCTACGCACAGTGAAAGAATGATTGTCAAGGCAAGAGTACTAGGCGAAACCATTCGCGAGGTTCGTATCGTGCATGAAACTCTCTGCGGTCGCTATCTAACAGAGGATAGGAAAACGGTGTCAATACGGCAATACAGTCCATATACAGAGATCTCGAATACGCGAAGAGTCTCGTGGCCGCAAAGACGGGCAAGAACGCGGCGACGGCTACCGATCCTGATGAGATCGCAGGTGAAGACGAATCGGAAGAGGAGAGTTGGACTTTTGTAGGGGGCGATGAGATGGATCCAGAGCTCGTCGTGAAGAAGGGTTTGCTCACAGAGACGGAAGCCACCATTAATACCAGCAGGCAACTCAGCACCGACACGGGCAGATCAACGAGCATCCCCTAGGAGGGGTCTTGTGCAGTCGCGTAGTGTCGACAGCCTCGGGGATGGTTGAGATTTAGCTGCTTCAGTTGACGAGCTCCCCCCCGTCTTCTTTTAACTCGAGGCACGGGCTCAATGCCAGGTAGTGTCTGTCGATTTAGTGTTCAACCGTTTCATGTTTTTGGGAGATTGGTTGTGTTTGGCTTGTGTTCCTGCATAGACATGCGCGGCATTTCACCACCGGCGTTCTGGGTGACCCAGTGAAATTTTCACGTTGGGTTTTTTTTATTTGACAATACGATTAGTTCACGATGACGGGAAACTCTGGCGGGGGTTGTTTACAGACAACCACGGAACGTAATGGGTGGCGGCGGCCTTGTACCGCCCGTCGATACCTCACGAAGTTAACGAACGGCTCCATTAGATTGAGAAATTGTGCCTCGCTCGCTCGAGAGCAGAGAGGTATGAATGAGGGGGAGGGGAGATTACACAGATTCTGTATAGATGGCACTTTAGTTAGAGGGGCGGGGAAGGAAGGCCTATTCCCTGAATTCTAGATACATTTAACGTTAAACTAATTTTTTTAAACACCCCGTGGCAGCTATCTAGATAGCTCTTCGAGGGCCGTCACTTCGTGGCTCGCATCCTTTCATGCATCCTGTAGGTACAATGGGTTGTGGCTGGAATATGCAGACACTGTCTTATAGATCTTAGATGAGTGCGATAGCAGTAATATTCTAGCACGCCTTTCGTCTGAGGGCGGCAAGCATCTCATACTCGGCTAGCCCGGCACCATCGCACATCACCAAAATCTCGAGCTCGTCCTCGTCATCCGGCCCGAGCAGCGAGCCGAGACCGGTGTCCTCCCAGTCGCACTTGGGGCCGAGCCAGATGACGATGTCGGCCCGTCGTCGATCTCCGCTGTCGCCCCCCTGCCCCTCGCCATACGTCGTCCTCCTTTCCTCGTCCTCGTCCTCCTCCCTAGGGCTCCCCACACGTGGTGATCGTCGCCGCTGACGCAGAAAGGCGTTGACGTACCGCCGGACCAGGGCGCCGTCGCGCGGGTAGACGAACAGGAGCGCCGCGGCGTCGCGGGCCCGCGAGCCGAGCACGGCCCAGGTCCCGGGGACGCGGTTCACGCGGTCCTCGGGAAGGTGGACGTTGACGGCGGGCGGGTCCACCTCGACGCCCTCGACGCACCACCTCCTCCTCCTCCACCTCCCACCGGGAGGGGCGGCGGCGGCGGGAGGGGGGTCAGGGTCGAGGTGGGCGTGCAGCAGCTCTTCCAGAAGGCCCGTGCCGCTCCCGATGGAGAGGATGAGGGCTGGGGGGTCGGAGGGATGATGGGAGGGGGAGATGGAGGAGTCTAGGAGGGAGGCGAGGGTTGTGAGGAGGGGGCGTGAGAGGCTCAGGCAACAACCTGGGTGCCGTGTGGGAGAAGCTGTTAATGAGGGGAGGGTGGTCATTGTACCCTGGTGAGTGCGTGAGTGGTGTCTATTTCCATTGCACGAGGATTTTTGAGGCGTGTCGTTTTCTTGATGATGGCTCAGGCGTACCTCTAGATAGCGTGTAGCGGTCGCTGAACACACTGTAAGTACGGCGCTGTTAGCGAAGTAGACTGCCTACAGGTAGCGGGGGCTTGTAGGGGGTCAGAAGCCTTCTAAGCCTTCTATAAGTGCGTTAAGACTTCTGAAATCCACAAGACTTCTGGAATCTATAACACTTCCTGATTTCACAACGCTTCCGCAGGTTAGAAGAATAATATTATAAAGAAGCCCTCCTCGGCACAGAAGCCTTCTGCACCCCGTATATGCTACCAGTATACTTGTAAGTGAGTACATTTCGAAATTGCACACTTGGTGTCTTCCAATCTCTCTATTGCTATGTTGCCCCGAAGCTGGCTATGGTGAATGGTAACCGATTACCATAAGTCTACGTCTATATCTATATCAAATGAGTAGGAATATGTGATGTCTAATTCCCGTTGTAACGAGAGCACAGTGTCTTTCTATCGCTCTATTCCAAGTCCAGCCTCAAGTTTATCAACCCGAAAGCACTGGAATTCAAAAAGGTGTCAATTATAATAACAATGAAAATGAGCAAGGGGATGGTTTGGCGTGGCTGGTGAACCTCAAGATGCCTGGATTGCTCAAGGGTAGCCATATTCCTAGCTGGCTGTCTTGGTTGCTTTGGTCCTCAAGCGCATCATGAGAAATACCAGAGCATAAGACGAGATGCAGAATAGGGCAGTAATACCGACCTAGCCTAATCAGCGACAAGTTTTCTCAATGAAATTAGAACCAGTGCAGGACTTACATCTCTCCATCCGTAATATCGCTCGTTGAAATTCAGTGTCCGCAAGAAATCAGCGCCGGTGCTGTACGGGCAGTAGGAGCACATCGTGGTGTTTCCCTCGTCCGTGACGTATCCGGGGTATCGCGACAGGAACTGCCCCATGTACTCGCCGCACGTGGTGTCCGGGGGCAGCGGAACGGTGGTGAGTTCGCTCGCCTTGCATATCACCTCGGTGTCCCACGCGACGGGAACTAGCAGACCGCCGACGAGGTAGTTGAACGGATTGAGGTAGTAGAGCCAGTACCGCCAGAAGGGGGTGATGTGCGAGTAGGGGACGAAGACGCCGCAGTACTGGATAAGAGTCCCGACGATGAGGGGGTTTGCCAGCGCGGCAAAGTATGCGTTTGGGCTATAAGCTGCGATGGCCTACGTGGGAACGATAAGTCTAAGTCATGTATGGATACGGAGCCGAAGCTTACCTGACCGATAGATGTGTATAGAAACTCGTAAACTAGTACAAGAAAAAGATACTGTTAGTAAGTGGCAGCTCTGGGGAGTGACTTGGAACTTACGCAGCATCTGGAAATATACCTGGCCGGAGCTGCTCGCGCGGACGGGGAAGCCTGAGGTGAAGTACCAGCTGGCGAAGTAGATGGTGGCGCAGACGATGAGGATGAGGACCTCGGACAGGAGCTGCCCCGAGATGAAGGCAACCCAGCTGTACGTCTTGGACTTCTTCTCGCGCGTCTCGAAGACGTCGCGGTTGTTGATGAAGAGGGGCTGCATCTGGTTGATGCAGCCCGGCGCGACGAAGAGGAAGTTGAAGACGGACATGAGGCGCAGCTGGATGTCGAAGGCCCCCTTGCCGATCTTCCAGAACGTGAAGCCGGCGAAGAGCCCGTTCGTCACGTGCAGTCCGATCTTGTTCCACACGTAGTCCGGGTTCCGCCACAGCGCGAGGAGCTGCCGGCGGGTCACCAATAAGATCTGATACGGGAGGGGGGCGGCGAAGTCCTTCTCATCCTCCGGCTCGCTGAGTCCCTCGTAGGCGGGATCCTGGGGCTGTTCCAGTGCCGTCAGCGTTTCCAAGGTCTGCTGCCGCTCTGAAGACGCCTCCCACTCCGCCGGCCAGTCGGTCTCGGTACCAAAGCGCCCCTGAACCACGTCGACGATATGCTCCGCGGGGTTCGAATCAGGGGGACAGGGCACCCCGTGGCGGGCGAAGTAGTCGATCACCACGGCCGAGCCCTTGCCGGTTTCGCCGAAATAAGTCGTGCGGCCGCCTTTAGCGAGGAGCAGGAGCACGTCAAACGCCTCGAATAGAACTGCGGACGGCTGGTGGATGGTGCATATGATAGTCTGTCCGGCAGCCGCGAGCTTCTTCATGAAGCGGCAGATCTCGTAGGCCGACTGTCCGTCGAGGCCCGAGGTTGGCTCGTCGAGGAAGAGCAACGATGGCTTGGCGACGAGCTCCGTTCCAATAGTCAGTCTCTTGCGTTGCTCGATGGAAAGTCCGGAGTTGGGGGCTGAATCATGATCAGCTTCATTTCGTTGTTCCTTTCGGTGATTATCAGGAGTGATTTGACTTACATCCGATGACGGCATGTTGAATTGGGAAAAGCTCCAGCAGGTTCATGATGTATTCGACATACTCGACCTTCTCTGCATCTGGCACATGGTAAGGTTGCCTCAACCTCGCTGCGAAAAGAAGGGCTTCCCTGACAGTCGCAGTGGGTTCGTGGACGTCATTCTGCTCACAATATCCTGTATCGCGCTGGAAACTGATACCCTGAGGCTTCCCATTGATGAGGATCGACCCCTTGACAGTACCCTGGTCCTTTCGCTGAGAGAGGACATCCATCAACGTGGTCTTTCCAGCACCAGAGCTTCCCATCAGTGCAACTAGTTTTCCCGGCGTGACGAAGCCGGAAACGTTCCTCAGGAGCTGCTTCTCGGAGCCCCCGGCCTGGACGAAATAGTTGATGTCTCTGAAGGTGAACACTGTCCCACTGGTCGTTTGATCTTCTTCTTGAGCCCTCCCCATCGTGATGCTGCTTCTTTCGCTGTTTATTCCCTTTTCCTTGTCTTCTCGCTCGGATAATGACTTCAGGTACGCCCTTTTTTCGTACAAGATCTTAGAGCCACCCCCATGTTGCAGATTTAGCTCAAATCCAAGCAGCGCCATGACTGCAAAGAAGACCCAGAAAGCAATGACGATACCGACGTTTCGCCAGACATGCTGAGTGAAATCTCCGTATTGGGCCTTGAGAAACTCTGCGCCGCTATAAGTCGATTGACCTGGGATGGAGCCCGGTGCACTGCAACCGCGGTAGGCGTCCTCATAATTACCCCCGTAGGGAATCAACTGGGGCTCAACACACTCGAGTGTCAGACCCCCCGTCTCACTTCCCATCAGCGCACCAAAGGTGTATTGCACAGGGTTGATATAGGCAATCCAGCGAAGCCAGACATGCATGCTAGGAACGGAAATAAGATAGCCTAAGGAATAAGTAAGCGACTTTCGCGGTGTGACGAGACTGCCGGGGTACGTGGAATGCGTGCTTACCTGCGTATACCATGATAACCATAGTTAACCAGCCTGCTATCTGAGATGCTATTCCAAAGTGAGAGTTCCACGCTCCAATCATCCGGTAAAATGAAGATAAACAGAGCGTGAAGACGAAGTAGATGAACCATTGAGTGAAGAATTTCCCGCCATCCATGGTAAAGCCCACCAGGAAGTAGTATATGATCAGAAAGAGACTGTTGCCCAAGAATGTCAAGGGAATATCTGAAAGCGTGCATGCTATCGCCTGTGCAGCCGGCCGTGCGAAACCGAGGAGTTTATGTCTGGAGAATATGGGGCGGCCCATGAATGATCCTGTCACTTCGGCCATGGTGTTCAAACCGAGATACAAGATTGGCCAGAAGAGAGCGCCGGCTCGATCGAAGGTAGCAGCACTGGTAGGAGCCAGGTTGTAGAAGAGACTCCCGGAGATCAGGGCAACGACGATATTCGAGCCAAGTTTCAGGGCATTCGTCCAGCGGTCTCCCCACATCACTTGAAACTGTCTGTATAGCTTACAAGTTAGGACAACAAAGTGTTTGACGGCGTAAGCATGGTCCATACCTTTTCGTACATGCCCAAATTTGCCTCGCTAGCGACACTTGATAGACGCTGTGTTCTCGTGACAGGAAATTGAGGCTCCGATTCTTGTCAAGCTGTCGCCTCTGGTCAAGTCTGTATACCTCGGCCGCCAATGATTGAGTATCGGTCATGGCCTGCTGCATGGCCTTGTATGTAGCACTACTCTTGTAAGCTTGCTCGAACTCCTCGGCAGTCTTAGGAGCGGTCGATTCAAAGCCGGGGATAATCTCTCTCTCTGTCGGGACCGTAACGCTAGTCAAGAAATCTGCCACGTTCCCGCTGGGTGGGCAGTGGAAGCCCAGGTTCTCGAAGTATGCCTTGGCTTCCGATGTAGGTCCGAAATAGATCTCTCTTCCTTCGGCAAGTACTAGAACCTTATCGAATTGGTTATAGATACCATTTCCAGCCTGGTAGAGTGTCGCGACCATCGTCTTATGCTGATCATCCGTGACGCGCCTAAGGACCTTGGCAAAACCATATGCGTTACTGGCGTCTAAGCCTCTTGTTGAGTTGTCCCAGCATTGAACAGAAGCCTTCGAGGACGTCAGAAAAGAGTGCTCGAAAAGAATACCTTCGGACTCACCTCGGTTGCCATCACTTCGGCGAGAGATACACGTTTTCGCTCTCCGCCTGAAACACCTCGAATGAATTCATTACCGACCGCGGTATCGATGGTATGATGTATTCCTAAAGAGCCCAGGATGGTCTCCGTTTTGTGCTCAACGTGGCCTGTCTTTGATGTCTCTGACTTCTCGTCTCGCTTTGAGAGTTTGGTACCAACAGCAAACTCCATGACTTCTGACACTAGCAGGGTGGGGAAATGCTCGTCGTCTACATTTAAGTCAGCAAATCTGGCTCGGCCGCGTAAATGGCACAGATACGAACCTTCGGTGTTCATAACTATCTGGTGTCTGAAGCGTTGGGCCTCCTTATGCCCGATATTTCCATAGCGAACATTCCCAGAGATACTGGCAAATTCCCGTCGCATGTTTGCCAGCACTTTGAGAAGGGAAGTACATCCAGAACCTGGTCGACCTAGCACGAGAAGCTATCGAGTGTCTTGTCAGTCTAAAGTGAGGCAAGCTGACTTGGAATATATCTTACCATTTCTCCCGGCCGGATCTGGCCGGTTACTCCACGAAGAATATGCTATTATATGTGTTTTAGCATCAAGATGTTTGCTAGGGGAGCATTCGGGACCAGCCACGAACCCTCTTGGCATTGTCCCCTTTTGCAAAAGATGGCACTAGAGCTTTGGCAATAGACGCAACTGTTGGGACATAACTCTCCCCATGCCCCTCAACTTCGACTGTGACATCCTCGAAGGTTACAGTCAAGCCTGATAGATAGCTCTCCCCTTCTTGAGGATCATGCGGGAGAGTCGTTTTCTCGCTGTCATACGCATCGGTTGTAGACATGTTGAAACCAAAGCTCGATGGTTTCGAACAAGCTACAAAGCTGAGAATCTAGTATCATCGTCTGAGAAAGAAAGGGAGAAGTATTTCGTTATTATAATTTTACTTGTAATAAGGCGAGTCCGTATCCGAGATCTCGGAAATAGACATGTCGTCTCTTGTCGGTGTTAGTATGGGGGAGCCAATCACCCTTGTACCTTGCATGGAATGAGTAGGGTAACTAACTAGACTTAGTTAAGCTACTTCACAGCTAAGCTTTCGGCATTGTGGGTTTAGATCAGTCCCTGCTAGCTCTACGAGGTTAGAACGTCAATAGGCGTGAGTCAGCTAGCAAGCACGGAAGTAAGCATTCGGAATTACGGAAATACGTTGCTGACGTATTCTACGTCGTCACAGAACATGCCAAAAACTCTGACTAATTCGACGTTTTGTTGTAATTCCGCTCGGCCTGTTCGGTGGTTCTAGCACTTGACGGTCTCCTTTTACCTATAACCCTTCCTTCAAACTCGTCCGCATGGGCTGGGTCGACGATGACTCGGGGTGGCTCAAACATCACTAAAGCTTGCGAGATATGCAGGAAGGCCAAGCTCCGATGCGACGGCGGCAACCCATGCCAGCGATGCGTGGCCAAGAACCGACAAGCCGACTGCGAGTACCGGCAGCAGCCCCGTATTAGGGGGCGGACCCGGCGTTCACAACCTCTAGTAGACTCCCAAAGCACGTCCCCGGCCAGCCATGCCAGCCCACAGCTTGACAATGGTGGCGGAGCGCCCAGGTTTAACGCAATGCAACCGGGGCCAGAGTCCGCCGAGGCCGCTCGCAGTGAATACCACCAGAGTGTAACAGCAACCCATGAGGTATCAAGATCCCCTTCTCTTTATTGAGGACCCGCATGGCCACATGCACGTTACATGTATATCAAATCAACCCCGATTCCCTTATTCGCTAGTATGAATTCGTGTATCGTGAAACCTCACTCCCATTTTTCTTGAATATGCAGCTCAAACATTGTATTGTTAATACCTTGTCCCCAACAGCACGCATCCGACTGTATTTTTACGTCGCGGTTATTCTATGGGCCTTCCTCGGCATTTGCTTTTTCACAGCAGATATATCGAATTTTATGGCGACTCACCGACCAAGCTCACGATGACAATGCTCAGCTCTCCAGTAACACCGACACGGTGCGGGAAGCAGGGCCGGGGCTCAGCCTTCTTAAGCAGCGAGCCATATTCTTCGGAACTCCAACCAGAGTGGATTCGAGGTTCACGGCACAATCTGTCACTCGACCAACGCTTTGTGAATGGCTCCCGCTGAGCGAAGCTGAGAAGCTCTTGGAGCATTTCAACTTAACTACCCATTTCCAACATCCGTTCTTCTCGCCGTCGGAAATGATTGATCTCCTTCATGCCGTCTACAATAACGAAGCGAGCGAACCTGCACCCCCTCAAGTTAAAGCAATTGTGTTCGCCACTTTGGCTAATGGTGCTCTGACCACATCTCAGACTGACCTTGCCGAAACGCTATTCAGTCAGGCCAAACAGGAGGCAGCCCCTTATGACGACGAAGCCAGTTTGACCATGATACATTTTTCGCTACTACTCGCAACATATCAAGACAACATCGGCCGCCCTCACTCCTCTTATCTTCACACCGGAGTTGCCACAAGGAAGCTATTCTCAATGGGATTGAATAGTTATGGGCCTGGGAGTAATACTCGTTCCGACATATTACAAAAGCGTCGCATTATCCTATGGAGCGTATACTATCACGAGACGTAAGACATCCTTGTACAAGCTCTTCATGGTCTAAAATAATTAATGCCGTCCTTCTCACGTTAGCCTACATTCGCTTATTATCGGTCGTGAGAGCACGTACAAGAAAGCTAGTATCCGCACTCCATATCCTGATAACCAACCCACACTTGTCGGCCTGTGTAAGCTGGCCCAAATCGCAGAGGACAGCGCAGCCACTATATACAGCCAAACCTACGCGTCCCTATGGCAGCTGTATCAGGCCGCGGAAAAGATACATTGCAGGCTTCAGACTTGTGCCCAAGAGCTGGGTATAGCATCATCTGCTGCTACTCCCACATCGCGGCTCACGCATAATCCTACGTTACTCCTAAACAATGGTGTGTTAGCTGAATTGACTCTTAAAACATTGCACTGTGAGCTAATTTTTACAGTTTATTATCTTATCCTTCTGCTTACTTTTAGGCCATTTCTAATTGCTGAATTTGCACTGCATTTGAAAGCTATTCGTCCACCGATGACGCATATGTGGCTACGGCGTGCCTGTCGGATAGCCGTAGAAGCGGCGCAAGATTGCGTAGTGTATATAAACGAAGCTTACCAGGAGTTCGAATTATGCAAGGTGAGCAGCATTCTGGTTCCTGAGACTAAGACATGCTCTTATCCTCTTTTTCAGGCTATTCCGTTCAACGCTTTCTACCTGGAGTCTTGTATTATGGTTCTGTTCTATGACGTGTTGAGGAACCCCTCCAAACTGTCCTATAATAAAGAGTACATCAATACGGCACTCAGTTGCTTGGACCAGATGGTCAAGGACGAGCCGGTGGTACACACGCGGTCATCGATGAGAGAAACTTGCCGGCTCGTGGAGGAGTATCTGTCAACCAACACGGCCGAGGGGCGGGTCGCGCAACATCGCGAGGACGGTCGCGGGGTCGATATCGTTGCCGAGCCCCCTCAGCAGCAGAACATTCCGACTATCCCTCCGGCGACGCATGACTTCTTGGTTGACGAGTCGCAACACATGATATATCTGAATGGCGTGCCCTCCGGGTTCAATCGGTATAACGTGGAGCCGACGGTCGGCAATAATATTTCGGACCCCCTACTTCAGTATCAGAACCCCAACCTCCTCACCACCGACCTGTTCAATTTCTTCCCGCTAGATACGGTCCCGGCCGATTGTTCCAGCCCATGGCAGATATAACATGAAATTAAAGGGTGCTGTTCTGTGTTACAGATTTCACCCTCTAGCAGGCTCTTATAGTGGCGAGCCTACCTACGTTATTTGAGGGCGCCTTTGGGTACAGGGGGCCAAGTCTACATATCCACAGGATCTAAGGGTGCTAGGAAAAAGGCTCTGATACAGCATGATCAGAGAGGAGTATATGCAATGAGTTTATTGCCACAAATATATACAGTAGAATCATAGGCAGGCTTCCTGCCGTTCGGACTTGACACTCTGCCCCTGCAGGGGTACGCAACGATGCGCGTTCAAACGGCTTCGTGTCAAGGGTGAAGTTTCCAAAAGCCAACAATCGTAAATGCGGTAAAGACACCTTTTAGAGCTTCAGTTCTCAGAGCGCCGGGCTGATAATCGCTCAGCAGGTCAACTGGCAATTCGTTAGTTTCATTATTACGCTATTATGGCTTAGGCGTGAACTCACAGGGGCGGGGCCGGGGACGGTATAGCTGTTGAAGTTGCTGTAGATCTAATCAGGGTGTCAGCATCCGCTTATGCAATATCTACAAGTCGAGCGACTTACGTTGGCGGTGTAACCGGGGTCGGTTGCCTTGAATGCGCCGGGAATCAGGACGTTAGTTGGATTGGCGGTGCCGGAGCCGCCGGTAACCTTAACCTGGGCTGTAGAGGAATCAAAGTCAGTGATACATGTCTTTCAAGGACACATATATGCTGAAATAAATTATTGCTAGACTCACCGCAGGAGATGTAGAACTGGGGTATGCCCGCGGGCCACGGGTTGTGGATAGCCAGCGACTGGACTCGCAGCAGATACTCGCCGTTCTCAATGCACTTGGGGATTTGGCCGGAGTATGAGCCTGAAAAAGCAAGTCAGCATAGGACTGCCATCTTGCAGTTCAAGATATACTCACCCGCTAGAGGCCAGCTGGCGCTTCCGCCGTTGAAGGTAGGGCCTGTGCGCTGTCAATACTAGCCTCTAAATGTATTGACTATGGGTAAGTACCGAAATCCTTGATCTTGAACCACTCGCCATCTCCCGCGTAGGCTGAGGCGGCACCCGGGGCCTTAGACATGTAGCTAAAGCGAGGGGTTAGTTGCAGAAGGCGGGTTAGGAAAACACTGGCGCATACAGAGAGATCGGGCCCTGGTGATAGACGGGCTGATATTCGGTTAGCATGACTGCCGTCACTTGAGGGCCGGACTGCACCACTTACGGTGTCTAGGGAGAAGGTGAAGGCCTCGCCGGCCGTCATGTCGATTGTTCCGGTTCCGCTGCCGGAAGCGCCCACATTGCATCGGAGGTCATTCGAAGCCAAATCTACAGCATTGTCAATAAAACGCTCCGTATCTATTGCAGCGCGGATATGGCGGTTTACCTGTCACCGGGGAGTTCATATTGCTGTTCTTTCGGACTAATCGACAATTCTAGCGTCAGCCTCATAATCAATCGCATTGGGACAAAGTCATGTAGAGAGGCGTACTGTACTGGTAGGTGTCGAACTTCGTTGTTCCAGCGGTGAGTGTCTGGAAGATGTAGTGCGCGGAGACCGTGTTAACGGCCAGGGCCGAGACGACAGCGAGGCTAGCAAAGCTCTTCATGGTGACTCTCTGGTTTCGACCTCAAGGTATGAGATGCAAGCAGTTGAGAAGGAAGTTGATCAGCGCACACTACAAGAAGTCAGGGAGCTAGAGCAGGAGGATGGGCGGTGTCTAAAGCTTTTCTATTCATGGGACGACATACTGCATCCCTTTCGCCGCATTCCCGAACTGTCCCGGCCCGACCGACCTACCGTCCACCATTGTTCTTCCACCATTAGTATCATCGGGCCCCACGCGGCTTTGGAGTTACACGGCCCGTGACTCCAGCATCGGATACATTGGACATCTGGGGAGGCCAAGGCCAGGGTTAGGGAATCCCATGCGGGCGATGCCTGCTTAGATGGGACCTGGGACGGCTATCCGAGCCCGCGGTACTATGCAGCTGCAGCTGCGGCTCCGCGCTGACGTAGGAGGGTAGCAGGATGATCGCCACGACGAGTCCAAAAGAGGAAGTGCCGGAAGGAGAACGACGGGTGTTGTCATGCACGAAATGGTACGGGCCCCTTGTCCGCTGGGGTGCGCGTGCTCAGGGGCCAGGAAATACTCCAGTTAAATTTCGCCGGCTAATTGAGAGTGCAGCTGCTGGGCCCTCGCATATATTACCCTGATGTTGCGTGCCAAGAGTAGATATCCGGGGGCCAATTGACCGCAAAAGGATGACGAACGTTCTGAAAGCGTACATGTTCCCCAGTCTCCCTTTCCCGTGTCAAACCCATTGCCCAAATTCAGCAACGCCACCACCTAATGAGCGATATAGTATATGAAGGGCTTTACGCTCAATATATTTCCGGTGTCGCCTCATGCGGGCCGTGGACGAGCCGTGACTTGCGCGTGTTGCAGTTTGACACTTCAATGCTGAACTCGCTCTAGTCGTGATTGTGGCCCGGCATCAGATATACGAAGAAGTTGCTTTTTGGAAAGGATGGGAAAGAACATGAAGACATTCAACACCGGCACCTGGGTTTTGGATTGTGAAGTTAACTTCTCCCGCGGCTGATAAGGGTTGATTGACGTGCAGTCCTTGTGCTCCGTCTCTTCATCATAACTCGACGTCATCTTCAATAAAAAATGCTTGGCACCATTCCCCAAACCAGGTCGAGCTAAAAATCGGGCGAGGTAGATAGAGCCTGAGCTACTTTATCTGACACGGTCACTGCTCCTTCAGATATACCTACCTCATCAAGTCACCAATACAATACATTCAACAATACCTCCTGTGTGTCATCTTCCCATCTGACATTTACAGGTATGCTAGCTAGAAAACTAATGGTATATTGATTGTTTTCGCATTTCTATTGCGTTAGCCACCGCTGCACACTGCCTCTATGAGATCGGAAACTAATCCGCGGCCGCGAACACAAGCAAGGTCCTCACACAAATAACATAAATACACGGTCACATGCAAACCTAGCGTGAGGCAACAAAACATAAGAGCTATATATTGTATCACAGAGTTATAGATGCGCGTTCAGCTCATTTAAACGGATTTTATCCGCCATTGCAAGGATTTATTCCAGGGCAATACGCTTAGTGATTGCCCTAAAAGACTCTTCTTCGCACACGCCTGCCTCCTCCTTTATCACCAAACCGAGAAAATATGCCAGGTGTAGCAGGCACATGTTCCAGTTTAGATAGCGCATTCGGCTCTTAATGTGCGGTGGCAGGTTGAAGCTGCCTAAGAAGCGGACCGCGCCAGTCCCGTCCTCTTCCTCAATTCTTTTCGCCACTTCGAATGCTAACATGGCTCCGTAGCTATAACCAGCTAAGGCGTATGGTCCGTAACACTGTTGTTGTCGGATAGCTTTGAGGTACGTTTCCACTACCTCTGATATCGATACGAAAGGTTCTTGCCCCGGCTCAAAGCCCCTTGCCCTGAGAGCGTAAACCGGTCTGTCGTTGAAGTATTTCGCTAGTCTAACGAAGACTAATACCTCACCCACTCTAGGATGAACCAGCCACAGTGGCGTCTTGCTGCCGCCCGATCTCAGGGTGACCACTGAGTCGTATTTGACAATGTTCGATCGCGCGGAAAGAATCGTGCTAGAGTCAAGATATGGAGCGAGCGCAACAGCCAAGGATCGAACAGTTGGATGTTTCATTAACAGAACTACAGGGAATTGAATAAGCAGGCGGGAATCGATACGCTGCTTTAGTCGAATCAAATCCATCGATGTGCAGTTGAGGTCAAAGAGAGGAGTATGCACACCAGTGGTCTCTTCCCTTCGGGGTACCTAACTGCATACTCCACACAGTTTACGCCACCAAACCAAGGCGTACACTTTCCAGTGTGTGTGGAGTAAAAAGGAAGTCCCTTTGTCCCTTTAACGCTAGCGCTAAGTCCTGGAGGCCCTAGAAGAACATTCCCACAGCGGCGATAAGACTAACGGATCTAGCCGGCGTAGAAGAACTCCCCAGTTTCCTTATAGGAAGGCATCTCATATGCAGTAGAATAAGATTCTGCATGAGCATAAGTGCTACTCCATGCACTTCCATAGGTACCTCTCGGATATGTCATTTCGTACAACATTGGTGAGTGGGACGCTCGGTAGCCGTCCGTCATGTGAAAGCCCCGATAAGCTAATCCAGAGCCTCAACTGGTAGCAGACCTTCCTTTATCCCCTCCTTTCTCAAAGGCAGTTCAGTAAGATTTCCGACCATCGTCCTTTGCGCGCAGACTCGACATTCCACCGCCGCCGTTATGGAAGCTCTTCTCAGCTTGCTGTCTGGACAGAGCATCGTCACTATTATTGTCCTCTACTATGTAACTCTTGTGCTGTACCGGCTGTATCTGCATCCCCTAGCCCGATTCCCCGGCCCCAAGTTGGCGGCCATGACGCGATTGTACGAAGGCTACTACGATCTTTATCAGAGCGGCCAGTATACATTTAAGATAGCGGACCTGCATACAAAGTACGGTAAGGAGGACCTAGTCCCTGCGTCTCGGAACGCCTTTGCTCACACGCTTGTTGGACAGGCCCCATCATCCGTATCAGCCCTTACGAGCTGCACGTGAATGATGCGGCTTTCTTCGACACTCTCTACAACCGCCAGGAGGGAGTATGGCGCAAGTACGATTGGTCGGTCGATGCCTTTGCCACCAAAGGCGCCACCATCTGGACGGCCGATCACACCCTCCACAAGAACCGTCGTCTGCCCTTGAATCCCTTCTTCTCAAAGGCTAAGGTATCAATGCGGCAAGACATGATCATGAGACATGTCCAGGCGCTTTTTGGCAGGTTGTCGCGCTTTGCCGAGTCACAGAAGACCGTGGACCTCGGCGCCGCCTTTACAGCATTCGTGCGAGATGTCACCAATGAGTATATATTTGGGAAGCACTACAATGATATTGAAAAGGAGGATTTTGACGCCGGAATGGTGGTCGCCGCTCAGGCTGGCGGTCTTTTATGGCGTACGACCAAGTTTATACGCTTCTTCGGCCCCTTGATGCGGTCCATCCCGCCGCAGTGGATCATGGCAGTCTCCGATCCTGTCATGAAGGAATTCTTCCGCTTCATGATAGTATGTCTCGATTAGCAGAAAGCTTGCTTTTTCAACAGCTAACACGTATTGTGTGTGTGTGCATGTAGATTTCCATGAATGATACTAAGGATTTCATGAAGGCGGCAGCATCCCCGGATGACGACGGCCCACGCACATTGGTACATGAGATTGTGCAGTCCAATCTTGCACCATCCGACAAATCATTTGAGCGAGTATTTGAGGAAGTGTCCACCACAACAGGCGCTGGCTTCGAGACGACAGCCGCCGTCATACGAAACGCAGCCTTCCACATCTACAGCGACCCTAGGATCCTCCAAAAGCTACGAGCCGAACTTGCTGCTGCCCCCGATGGTAATTGCAAGACCCTCGAGCAGCTTCCTTACTTGACTGCTACCATAATGGAAGCCATGCGCCTGGCACCCGCAATATCCACTCGCAGCGCTCGGATCGCCCAGGACAAGGAACTCGTTTACGCAGACTGGCGGATACCGGCTGGCACACCCGTCGGAATGACCTTACATCTACTTCATCAGAATGAGGAACAATATCCGGAGCCCAAGCGCTTCAACCCGGACCGATGGATGGATCCCAACCCATGGCAGTTGGGCAATAAGACCTTTGTGCCTTTCGGGAAAGGGAAGCGTAATTGCCTTGGAATGCAGTAAGTATCCCTCACGGCCCGCCGCGAGACGCGCAGACTACTAACTACAGTTAGTCTTGCCTGGGCTGAAATCTACCTCCTGCTTGGCAACATCGTGCAACAATTCGAATTCAAGTTCCCAACAACAAAGTCGGAGGATTTCCAGGTTACCCAGGACAATTTTGCCACCGTCACCCCTGGCATGGGAGTTGTCCCTGCTCTTGTTACCGAAGTTACAGCATGAACAACTGAGAAAGGGTGTTTCTGCTATATCAAACATCCCGTGTTGCCTCTAACGACTGGGGCTGGGAAAGCTGAGTCCATGGGAGGGTCGTAGGTGGCGGCTCCCGTCACTAGCGCGAATGGGCGGGGTAAATCAGGGGCTGAATCGGGACTGATCGGACGAGCTACTGGTAGCTTAGGTAGGCTATTTCTAGTAATTCTTGGCATTGCATGTGGCGATATCTATCACAACAATGTGTAAAGAATATATAAATTGTATAAGGGACCTATTAGTTGCACTAATAGTAGGTGCCAAGACTAGTAGTTAAAGAAGGGAAGTTGCTCAGCGTAAAGCAACAAAGCATAAAGGCTATATATTGTATCACAAAATTATAAATGCGCAGAAACTACAAAATAATTAATACTTAATCTAAATACGTTGGAGTTTCACCATCATCATATCGAAGACATGGACAGCATGTCATAGCCTGCCAGGAGATCTCAAGCGGCCATCGCTTCCGCCTGTTGACAAACTTCCTTGATAATATCAATCTACAGGGCAAGATAATGTTAGCAGAGCTACTGGTCTCTATGAGTCTGGGGTAATAAAAGGGCAGGATTGTATAGGGTTTCCTAAAACCCAACCCATAGGGGCCCAAGGAAACCCATAGGTTCTTGGCGGGGGCCCATAAAAACCCATGGGCTCTTAGCGGGGGCCCACAAAAACCCATGGGTTTTTTTTCTTAGGGCTTAATAGGTTGGGTTTTTAAAAACCTATAAGTTAAAAACTAATATAGTTAAAAATAAAAAAGATTTTTTTAAAAAAAAAAAAAATATAAAAAAAATAAGTTTTTAATTAATTAATTTAAAAAAAGTTTAAAAAAAACTAATTATAATAAAAAAAAAAC
>MU281392.1:0-42317 GCA_022385595.1 Xylaria palmicola
CAACCCAACCCAATTAGCCTTGGCAACCCATGGGGGCCCATGGGGGCCCATGGGTCCTTGGGTTCTTGGCAATGGGTTGGGCCTTGAAACCCTAGGCTCGAGGCATAGAACCTTGATCAGGAATTTCCCGCCACGGAACTCCCTCCTCTCAAGGTCTAGTAAATTAGTCTCCGAGGCCTCTCAACTCGACGTATGCATCACCAACCGTCAAGCATCTGGCACCCCGGTGGCCTGAGCAAACTGCCTTGAGATCTTTCGATCCGGCCTTGAAAAGAAGAAAACAGAAAGACGAGAAGAACAGAAGGAAACGAGACCTTTATGGATAGTGGGAATGGACTGTGCGGATATGCAGCAGACTCGTTCCTACCTCTTCAGAATACAAATCTGTTGCAAACCTACACAAGCAGTTCAAAGAAGAAAGGTACACTCTACTTTGGATGTCTTATAATCCGCAGCATACAATGCCAATTCAAAACATGCTATTTAAAGCAGATAAGCAGTCTAATTTTTTCTCGGGTTCACCTATTATATATCGTTCAACGCGTTCTTTACAAGTAGTAGTTCACGATATTCTTTAGGTAGGTACTGTTATGTTACGGGCGAGACTACGGAAGGAAGCTCCGTCTTGCATGTCAAACAGGCTTTGCGTCAACCATCGTGGCTGCTTCTTTGAATTACACGCCACGTCAAGCACCTGCCAGAAATAATCTGGGTATCAGTAAAGATACCAGTAGGTACAGACATAGTACCTACCTAGGTAGGTAGCCTTAAGCCAGGCCCATGGCCTTCATCACCAGAAGTGTAAGCCGCAGAGCGTACGTGCCAAATTGAGTACAGCCTCGGACTGATACGGCCCTGGAACAGCATGGATTAGGACCACGTACTGGAACGAACCCAGCCCAGTACGACTCCAGACTGAACAGCCTTGGATGGCGGACCAGTACGATGTTTGGACCGGTACGTGCCCAACCCACCGACTGGTACGATACCCGGACCAGTACGGAAGGGAACCCCGTACCAGTACGGCACTTGACCAGTACAGCTTTTGACTCCGTACCAGTACGTCCTCGCACTGGTACGTGTTCGCAGTATGGACTACCTAGTACGATATTTGGACCAGTACAGTCATCTGCGCCGTGCCCGTAAAGGCTTGGATCTCACCTTACGAGCATAGGATGTCTGTACTATTGGCAGCCTGTTTTTATGAATCATAGGTTTTTTTTCTAGTGGTCGAGAATCCGTTACTGTACTAGTACGAGTTCAAGTCTGTGTTGTGGTCCAAGACTGTGCTGGTCCAGAGCCGTACTGGTACGGGGTCCTGATCTGTAAAACGCGGTGGCTGCCCCCATAATCCCTCTGGAAGATGCTGACATTCCGCGTCCTTTTCTTCTTCTTTTTTTTTTCTTTCTGGAATTGCCTAACCCGACAGTTTGGACCCGAGGCGTTATCACCCACATACTCGTAAACAAGAGGTGGGCGGTTGTGATAGCCAGTAGCCATCGTGGGGTATGCCTAATGTCACGGAAAAACGACGCCGTTAATACCGTGTTGGTATTAACGACTATACGCGACACCTAAGTACCTACTTGAGTAGCTAAAAAGAGCGGGTCTAGCTCAGGATAGGGCTCAGTCTCAGGCCAAAAGCGGCGTGGCTCAGGTTGGCTTCCCCTTCCGATTTGGGATGGTAAAACCTATCTCAGAGGTAAGTATTGAAAGACGTGAACCGACATCGATCCTAGTACCTATTCCGCCACACACGAGAGGGTAAGGTTAGATATGAAGCTTGATACTATTTGTTCGTCTCTTAATTATCTAATAGACCCAAGCATATTAGGTCGAGAGAGTGGCGCTGTTTACCTAGGTAGGTTTGGGACCGCGGCAGACGATGTATTGTCTTCGAGGGACACACTCATCACCCCGCGAGACTCGGAATGCCCCTTGCGCTCGGTGAGTGCGACGTCGTCTTACTTTATCCGTCCTATGAGTTGTTCACCTGCTCGGTATGATACTTATTATCGCCTATCACGGCGTCAGTGCCCACCGTGACTTCAGGAGCCAGCTCCGTTGCGCACGAATGTCCAATAATATACCACAAACCATGCGATGCTCTCTGCCGAGCCTGTCTTCCATGTAGGATGCACCCTCGCCAACGCAGATCCGTCACTTGTGTGGCTCATATAGACGGATATATATTGATGCTAATTTCCATCGGTCGCGTGCATGGTGAACCTCCTATCACCGCCTCAGCTGCAAGTGCCGTGCGGAGGGGCAAGGCTCCAAACTACAGGGCCATCTATTGAGCCGCCGGGGCAAATGTAGGTTATATATATATGAAGGGCATATCCAGCTCTCGAGATGGGGTTGTGCGATTGCCACGCCCACCTGCAGCTTCGTCTCATCGCAGGTAGTCAGTCGCATCAAAGATGATGACCATTGGCGGCGCTCTCCTGCTGCTCCCACTCCTCACCGGAGTTCGAGCGGCGGCCGTGCTGCCCTCGAACGACTTCGCGTCCAAGATCGAGATGTAGGTTTTCTTTTCTTTTCTCAGTAGCTTCCTCTAGAACTTGTACTTACCAATGAGCTTGCAGTACTCGCAACCCAGTCTATCCTCTCGATGTCGTCGAGAAGTTTGCAGATGCTACCTTGCCCAAGATCGAGGCCTACCTGAACAAGAAGATCGCCGCGGGCAAGAACAACAAGTGCACTCTGGAAACATTAGCTGTACGAAGAGAATGGTGAGTCTAGCCCTAAGTAGTATGGTCTTTGAACTCATCTTCATACTGACATCCTTAAAAGGAGTGACATGAGCGAGTCGCTCAGACAGGAATACGTCGCTGCTATCAACTGCTTGCTGAAGCTGCCGCCGAAGTCCGATAAGAAGAAGTTCCCGGGAGCGCAAAGTCGGTACGATGACTTCGTCGCATTCCACATGACGCACGCCCAGCAGCTGCACGACAATCTGAACCTCTTCGGCGCCCACAAGTACTATGTCTACTTGTTCGAGAAAGCCCTCCGTGAGGAGTGTGGATACACCGGCTACCAGCCCGTACGAGAAGCCGCGACATGTAATCACTAGAACATTGTCACTGACGACGTGGTAGTACATGAACTTCGACCGCTACGCCGACGATCCGTGGAACTCCCCCCTGCTGAACGGTAATGCGTCGAGTATCGGAGGAAACGGTGAGCCGGATCCGGACTACAAGGGTGTTAGCCAGCCCGGCAGAACACCCAATATCATTAAGTCGGGTGGTGGCGGAGGTTGCGTTAAGACGGGTCCCTTTTCAGAGTTAGTTATTCTCTCTACTTTCCATGCCCGTACATCTCTGGGGCAAATCATGGCTGATAAGACGACAGCATGGTGATCAGCCTTGGCCCGACGTCCATGTCGACGGGCAGCAAGAGGGTCCCCAAGAACCCCAAATCCGACGGCACCGGGGCGAACCCGCGCTGCTTGCGCCGCGACGTGAACAAGAACGCGTTCATGGGCGCGAGGGCCGATCGAGTCTTCAAGCTGCTCAATGGCAACAACAATATGGACGACTTCTACAACGAGCTGCTGGGGACGCCGCCTCCCAGGAATGATCCTTACCCCTGGGGCGTAGGTTCTACCGTTCTCTATTATGAGCCTTGCACAGTGAACGATCGAAGCTGACTATCTGAGATCAGATTCATACCGCGGGCCATTACGTAGCCGCCGTGGACCCGGGCGGTGATCCGTTCACCTCGCCCGGCGATCCTCTCTTCTACTTCCACCACACAGGCCTTGACCGTATGTGGTTCCTGTGGACCATGCAGGATCCCGAGAAGCGCCTCTACGCCCTCCCCTTCGCCAACATGAACATGTCGATGCCGATGAAACGCGCAGTTGACCCCCATGATGCCGTAGTCAATATGGAATGGCTTGGGCCCACGATCAAGCTTTCCGAGACACATGATCAGCTCGGCGGTAATGGTGGCGCTTTCTGTTACATCTATGTCTAGTTCAGTGATCGCAGTTTGGGTGCGCATCGTTATCATATTTGGACTTGGCGCGCGCCTCGTCAGTTAGGTCTGATGCAGATAGGTATCTAACCCAGTATACAATATCCACCATCCTAGTGGCCACTCTCCCTAGATCCCTAGACGTCAACAGTCTCTTGAAGGAATGTGATTGCTATACTCATCATATAGAACTCGACCTCTCTCTAATATCCAAGACTTGAGGAGGTAGTGGCCCTTTATAATCTGTTAAACTTTCTAGATAGAAATGCAGTATTACTCTAGGTGCTTGGCTCCCACAGTTAATGTTGGAAGGCCCAAGTCTCAATCTTTTTGTGAAAATGAATGGCCGCTAGGCTGTAGCGAAGGCATGTATAGAGACGGAAGCCCTGTGGTCTTGCCTTTTTCTGTTGAAACGGCTTCCTCGTAACTGATCAAAGTTGAATTCGAGTTGCGTAGTCGTTCTTTAATAACTTCTGGCGCTTCTGCGCAGTACCGATCAAGGGTCGCGGCTACGAGTCGAAAGCCGGACGAGGTGTTGTCCTCAAACTTCACCATCCCCGAGTGATCCGCGGGGATACCGGAACGTTCTGTGTCATCAAAGGTCGGCGCAGCACTCTCTTTTTCTACAATGTAATCCTTGGTGTACTTGAGATCCGTTTTTTCCTGTTCCCAGAAGAAATGAACATGGAAATCCTTCATCAGCGGGACAAAGAAATCCGTTATGTTCTGGAGAGTCTCAGACTCCTCCTCCAGAGCCTTCACTAAGCCCCTCTCTACTCTGCTGAACCGCCTAGGCAGCGTAAGCGATGTTAGTTTCTGTAGGGTTAGAAGCAGGCTTGCTTTCGAGGAGCCGTGGTGTGGCGTGCCGAAGAATAGTATACCATAGGTAGAAGTGAAGATAGTGTGCAGGTGGGCGATTTTGTCAGAACTTCTGGAGTGCGAATAGGCGAGCGCCTGCCATCATCAGTCTTGGTGGCCCTCACGGAGCAGGCATACCGTACTCTCTTGACAACAAGGCCGCCGAGCGAGTGACAGATGAAGATTATTGGCTTCTCGGTCATACCCTCTAACTGGTATTTGAGGTCAGTTGATTCCTAATATCCTTTATCGTCTAATGACGAGCACTCACTTTTCGATCGGCATATAGTTGAGCTACAAGGGTTTGAGCGTGATGGTGGATCCGATTTCCAGAAGGCTCAGCACCTGTCAAAGACCCAAAGCTGGAGTTATAACCCCAAACGAGGACACGGGCATTTTTTATGTATTTCGGAAGAAAGTTCGCGTCGTATAGCCAACATACGCCGTTCTTTCTTGATGTCCATGTTCGGATGGCATCCCCATTGAGGCCATGAACGGCCACAATGCTTGAATTTATCGGATGAGCAACTAATCTCCCACGAGCTTAGGCGGCTGATAGGGCTTACTCAATGTCTGCTTCCCTATCTTTTGGTCGGTACACCTCCTTGATGCCACAGATCTTGCCTTCGTCAGAATGCATTATATTTTGGTGGAAATAATCTTGCAATTTCTCATTCACCTCAGTTCCTTTATATTTAGCGCTGAGCATGATAGCGATCTATCTCCCAACTTCGACGAAACAGTGTGGCATCGAAGCCCTGCCACCTACCGGGAATAGCGAATCTGCACCTACCTATTTTGGGGAGTGGAGGAGCAGTGTGCATAGCTCGGATCACAGCCCAGTACAATAGTGGCGGCACTCTGCATCAAAATGTGGCCAACCCTTCGACGGGCTCTCCAATGTAACGCGGCTCCCACATGCACACCGACCGACACGGAACGTACGTACTGCTGTGTTTCAGGTTGTGGAGAACTGGCTAAGCGCTTTTTTGTAGCCTGTAGCCGAAGAACCAAAATGTTGAGATGTTGTCATGGGGTCAAAGCATAAAAGTGAGGAACATGGTTCTCGTGCGATGGGGTCCAATCCGCTTTCTTAGGCTACTTGTTGACTATATACCCCCCTGGTCTGATGTCATATCTTGACAACAAGACATTAACAATAATTAACCAGCATCTACTACTAAAAACTCCCCCCTGTTGATATTTTGCAACCGTCTGCACTGGCCAATACCAGAGTCAATCGCTGTCGTTCAGTCCCGACGGGTTCATTGGGCTCGCCAGGAGGAAGCTCCATACGTGGGAATGTCTGCAGGAGCTTTACAGTAGTGTAGTATACTTCCATAAGCGCGAAATCTTCACCTAAACACTGCCGTGGACCTCCATTGAAAGGGAAGTATGCCCATCCAATGTTCGCTAGCTCGCCGGTTTCCCATCGTTCCGGCCTAAAGAAGTCCGCATCAGCACCATATATGTTTTGCTTCCTTGAGTTCACATATTGTGAGAAAACAACAAGCTCTCCTTTTCGAACTAGTATTGGGCTGTTCCCATCGGGGCCGCCACCAGTTGGGAGCATAGTTGTTCTGATGGCTTCACGGTTATTCAGCGGCACCGGTGGATATAGACGGAGGGCTTCAAGGTACATGTTAGCATCTTCGCGCAAACAAAGTAGGAGACGACGCACATTCTTTTACAACGCATGCAAGAAAAGGCATGTTGCGAATTTGCTCCCGAGTGGCATCTGAAGAATCTCCCATGACTGCGGATACTTCATTTCGCAATCGCTCCATTACATGAGGATGCCGGACGAGCAATCGACTAAAATGCATCAATAAAAAGCGCGGTATCTTCACGGGGAGGTGAACTCACAAGGTCCATGAGAGGCAGCAAGCTGTCGTATCCCTACCAGCTAAGAGGACGTTGAGAAGTTGATCTCTAACTTCGGACAGATTGTTCGAGCCTTCTACAATCTGATCCAAGAACCAGGTAGTCTGATCCGCCGCATTCCGAGATCTAGATTGGTCCCGCTCCTTGATATAGTTCTCAACAAATTCGTGCACCCTACGACAAGCTCTCCGAAACTCGGGTGGATTGTACAGATTGTGAAATGGAGCGATACGGAATCTTTTGGCCAACCCTTCTTGTGCTATGTGGAAACTCTCTGCGAATTCCTTATTTGCAGCTTCTTGGTCGATGGCTGCTCTCAGGCTGTAGACTGAGCGGCCAAACAGTAATGCGGTTGCTGTGTCCAGTGTGAGGTTGAAGAACAAGGGCTGAAGGTCGACTCGGCCTTGAGTTGGGATACAAGCAATGAGATTGTCAACACTAGAGTTACCATTTCGTTAGCATCGCCTCTGTCTGTAGCGAGAACTCGCCTGATCAAACCGTTATTCTTTACTTACTGCTCGCGAAAATGGTCGAGGTTTTGGTACTGAGTGCGGACAAACTGCTTTCGAAGGAGTTCTCGAGAATGGCGCCACTGATGGATGTCAATTCTTCATCGAGTGCCAAGTGCGACAGCCTTTTTCCTGGAATTTATACCCCGGACCACATAACAGCGTCAAACCAAGCGAGAAAGAACACGAAACTCGGTGCAGTAGGACGAAGTTGAGGGTCTATACTTACAGCTGAGCCTTCTTGCGTAAATATGCCTTCGCCTAGCAGGGGCGCAAATATAGCTGGGCGGTATCCGAACCCAAAATCTGATACGTTTAGTCGCACTGTCAATAATTGATGCTGGATGGGAGCGCTCATGCCTTTGAAGTTGGTAGATAATACTGCCTCGACATTGCTGGGGTGCAAGACGTGAAAAGCCCGTGGCCCGACCAATAAGTACTGGTAGAGGTTATTCCTGGGCTCGTAGTCTTTCGCGACGGAGCATAGGAAGGCGAGAAGCCTTCCCTCGGCATTAGAATCCCAGAGCTCCTTGATTCTATCAATCCCAAAGGGCCAACGTTTGGGCAATTCGGGGGGCAATTGGCAATTGTGCCGACGAGCTAGCTCGACATCCGCCTGAGACCTGTGAGCCGATCCATTTGTGTTACCAATTCAGGCGGTAGGGCAACAAACTGTGTATGCCTGGTACCATTTCCGGCCCAGGACAAAGAGGTGTGAGGCGCAGTAGAGCAGGACCAAAGCACCTATCTGACGGGAGATGGGAAGATCGATTGCGAAGGCGCCTCGTGTGCGAATGTCTGCCAGGACATCCATTATGGCTGCTGTGCATTCGCTGGTTTCTGAGTTCTGGTCTGCAAAGGCATCCGGGCAGACCTCGCACCCTTGTAGGTATTTAATCATTTTATTTGGGACTAGCGGAGTCGGCCCATTGCAGCAAACGCGCCCCCCTATTGGATGTCACAGGGTATCCGGAGTCGCATTGAATGAGGCCGATCGTTACGCCCTCTCATGCAACAGGAACCAACTGCATTCTCTTCGCGCCGCCTCTCACACAGTTTCTAAGTTTAACTCTGGGTCGGTTAGGTTATCCCGGCCCCCAGCTAGCCTTGTGCTTCCCCACGCTTTCGCGCCGGCTCCATCATCTCTCGACCCATTCCAATCAACTCGGAGATATTAAGAGCGCACCTACATTCATGCCCGAAATCCCAAGCGCGGGGCTCGACCCATTGTGATGAGGTGTCGCCATTGTTGATTAAATACAATGCCCCCGGGATTGATCTGCCTCTATGAGCCGCCGGAAGTGGACGGGGGCGCGGGTGGCGGCGAACTACTGGTTGAGTAAGACACCATAGCAGACCCAGCGAGAAGCTCCCATATCTGATGATCATCCTAGCATAGTCGCCGTCCATGGTTTGAACGAGGATTCGGTCGAGGCCTGGACAGATTCCGGAACGGGAGTAAACTGGCTCCGTGACTTGTTACCCAGACATGTGAAAACCGCACGGGTCTTAACTTACGGGTACGACGCTTCGCCTGCTCTATTCCTCACAAATGGCGCTTCGGTCGCGATTCAGAGAAGCGCAGAATGCCTCGTCCAAGAGCTCTACGCGGATAGGAGATTCTCTGGTATGCTGAGGCGACCTATAATCTTCATCTGCCATGGCCTTGGCGGCATCGTCGTGAAGAAGAGTCTCGTGTACTCTTCGACAAGGACCGCAGCTAAGATTGATCATCTTTGGGATCAATTTGTTTCTACCTTCGCCATCCTCTTTTTCGGTACCCCACATGATCGTACGAAGAGGTCGAGCTGGCACGCGCTTGAAAAGCTGTCCAGCGGTTCTTGGCAGACCAAAGTGCTCTCTGGAGATCGGCTCCTCCGCCCGGCGGGCGAGGATGATGTCTTCTTCCAGTCTATAACTGCAGAGTTTAATCCGATCATGAAGCAGTTCCATCTGTTCTTCTTTTGGGAAGAGCTTCGGACGGCCGTTGGCGATCGCTACCAATACATTGTCGATCCTTCATCCGCCGTGATTGACGTGGACAATACTGAAAAGGCTGGGATACACGCTACACACTTGCACATGATCAAGTTCAATTCCGCGGCTACGCCTAGTTTCAGGACAGCAGCTGAGGCTATATTAAGATACAGCCAGGATGCACCCCAGGTAATATCCCGTCGGTGGTCCCAAGCAATTCCTGCCCTGAAAAAGCTTCGGTCGAACGATACTTATGAATTGGGTGGCCTCGCATTCGATGTCCACTCCAAGGATTCGCTCGTCCCTAGCCGGATTGGCGCTCAGCAAGCAACAAACTCCCATTTCTATCCTCCCCAGGACGCAACGCCGGATTTCATCGGTCGCGAAGACATGCTTCGCTCCGTTCATGACGCTCTTTTCGTAAGCGGGGAAAAGATTTCACCGGTCCCTAGGCGTAAAACCTTCATTATTTTTGGCATGGGAGGTTCTGGGAAGACGCAGTTTTCTTCCAAGTTTGCCGAAAACCACCGAGCTGAGTAAGAGTCATAGACAGCCCCCTCCCCCCCGGATGTTCATTAACTCGGTGCAGATACGCCAATGTTTTTACTATACATGCTGCATCTAGCGATACAATCAAGGAATCTTTCTGTAAGATAGCTAAACTTGGAGGGCTCGAGGGCACAGAATCAGCAGGGCGACACTATCTATCGCAGCTCAGCGAGAGGTGGCTCCTTATTATAGACAACGCGGATGACCCGACCTTGGATTTACGAGATTTATTTTCGCCCGGGGATTGTGCACATATTCTCGTGACTACGAGGAACCCTGATTTCCGCCAAGCAGGGTCTCTGGGGTCGCTAGAGTTAAAAGGCCTACAGGAAAATGACGCCATCCACCTTCTGTTGACCAAGGCTGATATACAGCGACCATGGGATCTATTGACAATGGACACTGGAAAGACTATCGCCAAAGCCCTAGGCTACTTAGCGCTTGCCATCATCCATGCAGGCAACTGTATCTATCGGCGGGTCTGCGAGCTGAGCGACTACCTGGACTTGCATTCCGCGTCCCGAAGCATGCTACAAGGCCGGAGGCCATCGACATCCTCGGAGTCAGACGAGTCAGAAGAGGCCACTATGGTGAGAAAGGTGTACTCTACTTTCGACATGTCCCTCAAGTTTTTGCTCAGGGAGAAAAGCGCCAAAACTCAGGATGCATCCGACTTGTTGAAGATTGTTTCCTTCTATCATTTTGAACATATTCCTGTAGAGATTTTTACCAGAGCAGTCTACAATCGTGCCAAGGCCACGGAGCCTACCTTCAATGAGCCCTTCCAGTCGCGGATATTGCGAGCAATAACTGACCGCTTAGAACCACCGCGGATGTTTCCGAGGTTTCTCAAGGACAGGCATGATCAACTTGATAAGTATCGCGTTACCTGGGCGATCAGCGAATTACAGTCCCTATCGCTTATTAGTTACGATGGGAGAAACCGTACTTTCTCAATGCACCCCTTAGTGCATGCGTGGGCTCGAGATTTGATGTCGAAGTCTGAGAGGAAGATATGGGCTTCCATCGCTTTCACAACCCTTATGGAATCTGTCCTCCTACCGCCCCAGAGCAATTCGGAGAAAGATGCAGAATTTCACAGAGATATTTTGCCGCATATCGACTCTTGTCTTCAAGAGCATGAGTTGCCATTGTCACTAGGACTTGGTGACACCCGTCTCAGGATAGCCAAGTTATTTCAGCCAACGCTCTTACTCATCGCTCGCGAGCAAATAATGCATTCCGCAAAGTGCGGGTACGTTCTCGCTACTAGGGGCCGATTTGAAGAGGCAGCGGCGCGCTTGCGAATGGTCAAGGACAGCCTCTTGCAGCTTCTTGGCGGCGAACACGAAAGAACCATGACGGCGATGCTGGGTCTGGCTGGCGTGCTATGGGGCCTCGGTAAGTTAGAAGAAGCGATCACGCTGCAACGCCAAGTGGTCGATACGAGGACACGGCTCTACGGGCCACATCACGAGGATACGGTACAAGCCATGGACCAGCTGGGTAAATCATACTGGCTACATGGTCAGTACCAAGAGGCGCTCGATATACAAGAAGCTACCGTGCAGCTGGCCAAGGAAAAGCTCGGGGGGACTCATGCGCTCACCTTGGGGGCGTTGGACAATCTTGGAGTCACCCTTGCTTCGTGGCATCGCTACGAGGAAAGCGCGCGAGCGCATCGCGAGGTGCTAGCTTTCCGGGAAAAGACCTTGGGGGACACGCACTTAGACACCATGATGACCATGAGCAACCTCGCAATGGCGATCCTGGACCTCGGCGACCCGGAAAAAGCCGCCGCGCTAATGAGCACCGTACACTACCAGCGGCAACAGCAGCTCGGCAAGGAGCACCCCTGGACGCTCTGGGCGCTCTGCTACCTGGCCAAGATCTACGTCAAGCTGGGGAGGCTCGACGAAGCGGAGACGATACTCGTCTGGGGCGTGGAGGCCGGGGCGAGGAGCCTCAGCAAGACGCACCTCGGCGTGCTGATGGGACGCGGCGAGCTCGCGCGCGTGTATTCACGGCAGGGGAGGACGGTGGAGGCGGAGGAGCTGCTCGTTGAAACGGTGCAGGCGGTCGAAGCGTCCCGTGGCCACGCTCATCCAGACTCCGTCTTCGCCAGGCTCAAGCTGGCGGATTTGTATGTCGTCCGAGGTAACACGGAGCTGGCCATCGAAAACTGCCAGGTTGGGCTTCAAAGGGCGGATTTGCGGATCACCCGCAGTCATCCCCTTGGCCAGCGACTCGAAGCACTGTTAAAATCGCTGCAGGAAGCACCCATATGAATCGAATGTAGAAATCGGCATGGGAGTTGACGGGCCGGCCTTGAAAACGCGGAACAATGGGTCTGGCACAAACCTGAGCTGGTCCTGTACAGAAAAATTGTCGGAAGTCATGGGATATTTTATTATAGGCGGGATACCTATAGGCTACTAGCATAGATAAAGAGGTAAGGGAAAGGATGGGATACTGAAGGACGGCGTTGAGGTAGACACATTTTTCAGCAGTGCAAACTTCAAGTGGTATTTATTGTTACACTCTATTTACCTATCATCGTTACATTGGTAGAAAAGGTTCGTCTAACACCTCTCGTGATTTCCTTTATATGTCTGGGTTCGTCTCTTAGATCCCCTGGCCCTTTAGCTCTGTAGATCGTCGAGAGGGAGGCTTTTGCACAAAGCCAGCATCGTAGGAGAAATCCCCTGTTTATACGGTTCCTGCTAATCTCAAGCCCTCGTCCTCGGCCAGCTGATCCTGCGAATAACCCCCGTTCAACTTCTCGATGTAGATCTCAAACCGCCCAGCCGTCTCGATGATATCCTCCATGAGCTTGTAGTCGAGCCGCTCGCGCGCCCACTTGGCATACTGCCGCGCGGTGGTGATGGCGTTGCGTATCTGCCTGCCGTTCATCTTGTGCCGCGCGAGATCCCCGACGTGGCGCCGCAGGTCGCCAAAGTCGACGTCGGGCTCCCCGAGCCGCTCGAGCCGGGCGATGAAGTTCTCCCAGATCTTCTCGCGCTGGTAGGCGCCGAGGTTGGGGTAGTGCAGGGCCAGCTGGATGCGCGACTTGAAGGCCTCGTCGAAGGTGCCCACGCGGTTGCTCGTCAGGATGAGCATGCCGTCGTAGTACTCGAGAACCCGGAGGAAGACGGAGACGAGGGCGTTGCGCTGGAGGTCCTCGAGCCGCCGCTGCTCCAGGAAGACGTCAGCCTCGTCGAGCAGGACGACGCAGCCCCACGTCTTGCCGAGGTGGAGGACCGACTCGAGGTACATCTCGACCAGCTCCGGCTCCGTCCCGATGTCGCCGCAGGTGACCGGGTAGAGCGGCTTCTCGGCAATCTCCGCGACGCTCTCCGCCGTAAGGGTCTTGCCGGTCCCGGGGCCGCCGTGGAGGAGCAGGATCAGCCCGTTTCCTTTGCCGCTGATCAAATCGGTCGACTTCTCGGCCTCGAGCTGGTTGCTCACGAGTGCCCGGATCAGGCGTTTCGTCTTGTTATCCAGCACGAGGCTCTCGAAGGCGTCTTTGTTCCACACGACGTCGGACACCAAATCGAGGTTTAGATCCAGCCACTTCTTCCTCTTTAAGCTATAGCCCTTGATAGTCGGAGGTAGGAGGTAGAGGAAAGTATCATTTGGTGGGTTATCTTTCTCCATAAGTTCGCTACCCAGGTCATCTTCCAGGTTCTCGTCGAAAAACAGCTTGTTCTTTTCCTCGCGCTTATGCAGCTCTCTGTACATATTGAAGTCGATGATGAATCTTTCATCGCCAGAACGATGGGATGAGCTTTTCGGGTCTTCGTGGTACGATACGAAACGTCTTATGCGGCATTTCCAGAACATCTCGCCCCTACGCCGTAGTCTTTCGGCATCTTCGCTGGCTAAGCTCAGCGGCCTTACTGGGAGGTCGTCAATGTTCCGCTCGGCCTGATGGTCGGAATCAAGCTCCAAGTCGAGTAGTTTGCTCTCCAGCTTAAAGGAGCCGGAGTAGCCCCAGCTCTTGCAGTCAATGACCCAACTATCCACCACTGAGGCTTTTTTAAAATTAGGAACCTTTTTCCTTACCGGCCATGACTTAGACCAGTATGCCCTGATATTCTGGCCCTTTCCTTCTACCAACAAGTCTCCAGGTTTGAATAGATATGCGATGTGACGGTTGGTGATCTTGCCACTCTTCAACATCATATCGACGTTTGCATAATCGCTGCTGTACTGAGATAAAACATAGTTGACAAAAATCCAGAATTGGAGTTGCTGCCTACTAGGCAATATTCCTAGGAACGCCTCCAGGAGATGACGGCTGTGGTAGATGCCTAGATACGGAGCGTCCAGGCCTCGAGGTTTGCTGTTTCTTTTGGCCCGTTCCCAGAACATCGGCTTTGAATTGTATTCCAAAAATCTCGAAATTACCATCCCGAGTTCTTTTGTGGCGGGTTCGATGCTCTCTGACGTGTGGTCAACCAATGGTGACATATCACTATGTTCATCACCGTTACCAAGAACTGAAAGGTCGTAATCTCGATACACGACGAAAATGACCTCCGGGTGCCTGTCGAAATAAGCTAAGATATTAGATACAGGAACGCTGCTTAGGAGGACTTTGGAGCGGTTCTCTTCACCGGTCCACTGTGGACGATCAAGGTACAGTCTCTTCTTGCTGCCGTCGATTATACGATGAATGATCTGCAGCCGATACTTGACAGGAATCGTCTCCTTGCTTCCGCACCTTTCCTGTAAGTCGGCTATGTAACGCCGAACTGCGTCGAGGCTTACCGTTGCTTCCGCCGGGATCCCTAATGCTCTAACGTCAATAGTTGGGTTTGAATTAACTTGGGCGGTCGAGTCAGAACCTGGTGAGTAGCGGCCCGACCCATCATTGGGCCTGGCGACGTTGTGGTTTCCAGACTGCTGGTATTGTGTTGGGCTAGGAGTGTACCTCCTTCGAATTGGTGGGTTCGAAGTTAATCGGGTATCAATCGAAGGGAGCTCATTGATCGCATCTTCTTCAGCCCTCGCCAGCATCAGTCGTCTCCTGTTTTGCTGTTCTAATAATAGAAGCTTAGCTTGGTAATTGCTAAGCGCATCGTTTCCCTTGATGGGTTGACCGCTGGTCTTGACTTCTTGATAAGCATCAGTAGTTGAGGATATATTAGGTATTTCACTATTCCCTAAAACTTCACCGCGTCGAAATTCAAACGGCTCTAAGGGATCATTCCCCGTATATTGAGTATATGGTGTTAATTGCGCGTTGTTTTGCTGTCTCTCTCGCGACTCTAAAGCGATGAGACGTTGATTATACTGTTCGAATTGGCTACCCTTGCTTCGATCCTGTGAGATTGTGATATGCAAGGGAACTTTCTGCCGGGGGGGCTCAACGTAATCCTTAGCATTATTGTCTGCAAGTCTTATAGCAGGTGGTGGCTGAGCGAACTGGGGTTTACTGAGTTCATTGTCTGCCGAATTAATCTGAGGGCTCATAGTTACTAATTTTGCGCCAAAACTTGATCTGATTTTCGAAGTTTGGAAAACTGTCTTACTGGCCTCCTCCCAACCGCCCTGACTGGGCCCCGCGCATTTTCATCATCGGAGCTGTGATAGGCGCCGGGCGAGGCTTCATCATCGGAGCTGTGATAGGCACCGGTCGAGGCTTCATCATCGGATGGGTTGCCATGATGGATAAAACTTAGAGGTTGACGGCTAAGGGGATCTAGCGGTGTATCGATGTCAGCGTTACGGTCGCGTCCAGGACGTCGCTGACGAATGCTCTCGAGTTTCTGGCCTATTTCTGACCCGTGTATCTTCTTACCGTCATCGGTACTGATGTCGGCGCCATGTACTTCCCCATCACTAGCGCTATCATTGCCCTCATTGCTTGCTTCTTCTCCTCGGTCATTTCGGCTATCATGCCAAGCCCTTTCGGATCTAACAGCTAAAAGCTGATCATTTCTGCGTTTAGATGAAGCCAGTCGTTGTGAGCTTGATGAATTGAAAGGCGGCATCGTTGAGACCCCAAGTGCTTCGACTTCTTTGTGTGTGTGTGTGTGTGTGTGCCTAATAATCAGGAGTCAGGCTGGGTTTTGATAGGACCGCGCAGTAAGCGGAGTTGATCAGTATTAAATGGTAGACACGTATGTAGGTGGCACGTTATACCGCGGCTGAGCTGCATGGAGGGTGTATACAAGGCAGGATAACTCAGCCACCACTAGCTGCCTGCCTCTGTGGCCTGCCAATTGGAGGCAATAAAATGGGAGGCAACCCAGAGAAACATGCCGGTAGGAAGTGAAGTCTGTGTTTCTTGGCGAGCTTGAACCAACAACTTGGTTAACAAACCCTTGCCAAAGGTCGTTTTCATTGATATACAGTATAGCTTTGGCATCGCGCAGTAATGCTAACCATTGTTCTCTGGTTCTACGGTCTACATTGACAGCCTCAGCACATCGATCCATCCCTCTAATGTCTCGAGATTCGATGCGATGACAAGCCTAAATGAATTCGAAGCCTGGTACACGCCTTCTGCTAGTACGACTCGGTAAGAAGTCAAGACTTGCCTCTTGTGGTTGCGTCGAAATGCGCTAAACACCAATTGGTGGAAGTGACCTAGCAGATGAGGTCTTTCGGGAGACGTGCGCAGCATACAAGGCAACGCTGGCGAAGGACAGCACTAACAAGCGATGGATTGAAGACTCTAAGCCCAGTAACCTCACTGCAGTGCTCGCATCTATAAAAGATGCTCAGGTTCTCTACGAGGCGCGAAAAGGAGATTCTAGTACCAGACAGCTTCTCGTCGACTTGTCCGAGAAGATTCACCATTATGGAGGGATAATGGACGTTCTAGTCCAGCACCATCCCGAGTACGTATCACTAGTATGGGGCGCCATGAAAGTACTCTTTGTCGTAAGCTTCATATCGGCTCCCGTTGGAAGAGCACGCTCGAGATTCTGACAGAAGACTACCTTAGGGCATAGTAAATCATAAGAACCTGATAGACCGGCTTTCCACCGGTCTCTGTGAGATTGGGGATCTCCCGCCGCGAGCTGAAATAATGTTGCAGCTGTATCCAACCGTTCAAACTAAGCAGATCATCATCGCTCTATATACAAACATCCTAGAGTTCCTACTGCGTGCACTACGCTGGTACCAGGAGAGCAAGATCATGCACGCCGTTCACGCCATTACGAAACCCGTCGAGCTTCGATACGCCGATATTTTGGCCAAGATATCATCCCTATCACGCAAGTTGTTAGAGACGGCGCTTGTCAGTAGCCTCGCTGAGCAACGGGACATGCACAACAAGATCCGCGAACAGCTTTCACGCCAGGCATCTCTGCAGACGAGCATCGGCCAGTTGCTCGCAATAGTAGCCGAGGTGAAGCATTCAATAGCAACAGAGCAGGTCATTGCGGCGTCGTCGAGAATTGAGTTTCGCCAAAACCTGACAGAAATCCAACTCATGCAGTTCATCAGCTTACTCTCTGGGACCGCACTGCTAGACGCAACTAAAACTCTCCAAGCGTCGGTGCTTCTACGGAATCGACGCCGTGCGAGGGTTTCATCTCGGGGTCCGAGACTCTGGTACGACTCCAGAGTAGACAAATGGAACCGCTCTCAGGGCTCCGGCCTGATCACGATTAGCGGGACACGGAAACTGCGGTTTCATATAAGGGATTTCTGTACAGACTCGATTGTTACCCTCCGCGAATCGAAGATTCCTGTCGTATGGGCCGTGAAGCCGATAGACTCATTACAGGAAGAAACCGCAAAGATAGAAAGCCAAATCAGCACAATAGAGATACTCAAGTGCCTAATATTCCAGGCTGTGCAGATCAACTCGTCGCTTCACACCGACGCGGCGTTGGCTCCCTACTTGAATGCATACCACGCAGCGAGGACGGAGAAAGAGTGGCTTGCGCTCTTCTGCTCAGTCATCCAGGGCATACCGCAACTATACGCCTTCGTCGATCTGGAGTTGATCCACCCGCAATGGGCGAAACAGGCAGAAGACTTCTGCTGGCCAGCGGCGGTGCAAATAGTACTCGACGAGCTATCACGTCGGAACTGCCGAAGCATCATCAAAGTAGCTCTGGTCAGCTACGGGTCCCCCTTGGCAAGAGATACAGCGGCTAGTGAGCACGCGGGTCACGTTGTGCGCGTTGGCGGCATACGGGAGCCAGCTATGCCGAAGCCCGGCCGGGCTATATTTTCGACGCGAACGAAGGCTAGGAGTCTGAATCGACGGAAAGCTCAACTTGGTTCAGGGTGAGGATTTCGTTGGGAGCAGTCCATCGCTCATTGCTCACCGTAATTGACAACTGGTATCGCGACAGATCTTTTCATGATCACCGCTTTCGAAAACGCAAGTGAGAGGCACAGTAGAACTGAACGCAGTAGATTCACTCTCTGTGTGGTGTATCTAGGGTGAATATAAAGCATCATAAGTCAGATTAAACTATGTGAGGGTTAAAGCGGAAGAGTTGATATCGCGGACTGCCTGCTTAACTTAGAGTCAACCTAACCTGTGTCTATTGGAAATGTGATTTCCCCTTCAGTCGCGTGACATATCCCTGTACTGTGTGAAGAACTGGCTAATAAAAGTCCGCAGTATTGAAACGAACCTCCGCGAATTTGCGGAGTTAGTACCGGACAGATATGCCTTACCAACTATCAAGACGAGCATAGAACTTGAAGTAGTTAACCTGCTTACTTCTTTACCTCGGTCAATTGATGCCTAGAAGCGATAATCAATGCCCAAAGTTCCACCCTGGATATGGACATTACCAAGCATCCGAGTATTTAAGAGCTAGCAGTGACCAACGGTCAGATACCATTGTCTACCGCCATTCTGCAGGTCGTGTTGCATACATCTTCGAGATCGCCCGCTACTAGTTAAAAAAGAGGAGATCATAGCACAATGGAAGATGTCGACAAGATCTTCCGTGAAGCTGTCGCCGACGGCCGGATCCACGGAGCCGTATTGCTCGCGAGGGATCTCACCGGTGGGACCACCCGGCAACCCCTCATCACCCCCGAGTCCGTGATCTGACCCTCTGCTGCAGGTAAAGCCGACGTCTCGCGCAGCTACGGCGTCCGCAGCCTACGCGAGGAAGACCCCGCAAAGCGGCCACCCATGACGGCCGACACGCCGATGCGCGTCGCGTCGTGCTCCAAGCTCCTGACGTCCATCATGGTCCTCCAGTGCGTGGAGCAGGGCCTCGCGAGCCTCGACGAGGACCTCGGGAGGTTGCTCCCCGAGGTGGCCGGCTTGAAGGTGCTCACGGGTTTCGACGAGGCGGGCAATCCGATCGAGCGGGAGCCCAAGTCACCCGTCCTGCTGAAGTATGTCACCGCCCTCCCCTCTAGGAGGGAGCTGAGAAACTTGCTTTTCGTTTCAGATGACCCGCTCGCTGACCACACCTCCCCGAGGTCAGGCACCTGCTCACCCACAGCTCGGGCCTCTGCTACCCCGTGGGATTCCCGCTCATCTGCCGGTACCGCGAGTGGCAGGGGCGGGGCCCCGGGCAGGAGCACGACACCATCGACGAGAACTTCGGGTACCCGCTGATCTTCGACCCCGGGACGAGCTGGGCCTACGGCCCCAGCCTGGACTGGTGCTCGCGGCTGATCGAGAGGGCGAGCGGCACGTCGGCCGAGGCCTTCATGCAGCGGCACGTGGTCGGGCCCCTCGGCCTCGCCGCCGGCGACATGACGTTCGCGCTGCAGGCGCACCCGGACACGCAGGCGCGCCGCGGCGACATGACGATCCGCGGCGGCGGCGACGACGACCTGCTCGCGGCGCAGTCTGAGAGCCCCGGCGGCGGCGGCGCACTGCGGTACCGGGACGAGGACTACTGGCACAAGGACATCGAGCCGCACGGCGGCCAGGGCGTCTACACCTCCCCCGAGGCGTACATGAAGGTCCTGTGGAGCATCCTGTCCGACGACGGCAAGCTGCTGAGGCCCGAGACCCGCGCGCTGTTGTTCGAGCGGGCGCTCGCCCCCGAGGCCGAGAAGGGCTTCGACGAGTACTGCGAGCAGTTCAGGGACTTCTGGCCGGGCGTCCCCGTGCCCATCGAAAGCAAGCACTCCCACAGCCTCGGCGGGATGCTCACCCTGGAGGACTGTGACGGCGACCGCTGGCGGCGGGCGGGCAACCTGTCGTGGAGCGGGCTGACTAATATTATCTGGGTGGGTGTAGCCCCTGGATGGTCGCTGGCCCGTATCGTTTGATCGCTGATCCTCCTCCATAGAATATCGACGATAAGGCTGGCTTCTGCTCCATATGGGCTTTTCACCTCAAGGTAAGCTTCGTGCTTGTATTCTTTTGGGGACTCATATTTCGCTAACATCGTCTTCCTGATGAAGCCTTGGGGGGATCCAATCTGCATCGAACTCGGTACCAAGTTTGAGAAGGCTGCTTTTCTCATGCTGAAGCAGTGAGTTCAGACTGCGAGGGAACGTAGTGTTCCTGGGTACTGATGCCCTGGTCACGGCCTAGCAATGCTTAATTGAGTGATGAGGGGCACCTGGAGGGCAGTTCTAGTGGTGAATCAGTTCTGAATCATGGCAATTGCTCCGGTCGAACTAATACTTGTCGTGAGGTATGCTGTAGCCTAGTACGCCGTGACTCAAATATCATCACCTAGGTGCCTATTTGAGTGATTATACGTGTCAAAAACTGCCCATCTCAGATAAAACAGCATAAGCAATCCTATTTGACCATGCTGGTTTTCAAGTTGGAAACATGTATTGTTTCGTAATGCGAGTAAGAAACCAGGCTATCGTCCACGAAGTACCGGTACTATCTCCTTTTATTTCAATACAATAGCTGAATCATGAAGCCATCGTTGCCTGTCTCAGGCTCAAACATGCCCTGATTCATACGACGGCCATTGCCTGAAATCTGTCCCCATTTTCCACCCACCATATTCTGGCTCTAATCCTACTGCACTGGCATCCGTGGGTTAATTTTCTGTTAAGAAAGGCATTCACGATGCCATGGCACAGTACCGGACCAATATCGAACAACCTCCAAATTCGATATACACATAACTTGCATATAGTATGTCTAAAAGAGTAAGCTGTTTTGAAGCTGGTTTGTCGGCACTGATGAGACCATATATAACCATTGCAGTCAACTCAATATATATAATCATGCTTTCTTATGTTAGGAATTGTTCTAATATCTTTTGAATTCGCGGATATGCCTCTATAAAAACCATGCCCTTTTTGGCATAAGTGAAGCCTGATAGAGTTGGCTATCTATCTTTGTATCTGCTCTCAACGTACATTGCCATGTTTATTAGTCGCCCAATCACATGGCCACCATATTCCATCCGTTCATGAATGCCGCGCCCTTTCGAGGGCTATATGTATTACTCTAAAACACAACGCTTAACCTTGGAACTCCGCAACCGTGTTTTGCTCCAATCGGCCAGGGATGAGTGCCAAAGGAACAATACCCGATACGTGCATGTCGGGGCCGAAGACGTGAGCATTCAAACCAAGCTCCTGGGTGGCAGCCTTCATGTTTTTCAGGCCTTCTTGCCAGTTAGGGCCGGCACGTCTTACCCAGATCTGGACATTGTGTTCGTTCAGTTGCTTAGCGTACTCGCGGAGGGCACGGATGACACCCTTGAAGGTAGAGGCCACGTTGGTAAAGTTGGCAATACCACCTCCAATGAAAAGGACCTTGCCTTTAGGAGAGATGGGGGAACGCAGCATAAGGTCCAAAACTGTGCGAGCGTAGTAGTAGGTCTGCGACTCGGTGGGGGCACCGGAGTACTCGCCGTAGTTAGCCAACTCATCGGCAAAGCCGGATGAAGCGATAGCATCGGCATACACAACGGAGGCACCACCACCAGCGACCAAGGTCCAGATGCGGCCGCTTGCGTTGAGGACGGTCAGCTTCAGTGAAGCGCCGGTTTTGGCGTCCATCTCGGCAATATAGGCCTCTTCTTTAGAAAGCTCGCGGCCGAAGGGAGCGGGGAATTCCATTGGCGGGCCAGCATCGACGCTGACCTTGTCTCCAGCCGACGAAACAGCTGCGAGACCAAGGTTGGCAGGGGACCGGGCAATAGCCCATTTGGCGCCACATTCGAAATCGGCCGTCTGATCTAGCTTGGCCGCCAAGTCAAGGAAGTGAACATCTGCTGAGGTGCCCTCTGCATTGGGGATGACGACCAGAGGATTGATCTCAAGGTAGGTGAACTGGCAATCGACGTAGACTGGAAACGGGAGCGTTAGTCATTGGAAATTGCGTATACGATCATCCTAAGGAGACAATGACTGTTACTCACCAGCGTAGAGACGGGTGATGAAGTCAACTAGCACGTTGTGAACGCCCTTGGGAACCTTTGCTAACAATGCAGAGGCGATTTCCTCATTCGATGGGTATTCGGACAAGTCAACGGGGATAAGAAGCTTCTCGGCCTTTGCATCGACATCACCAACATCGACACCACCCTCATGGGTGAAAAGGATCCAGTCACCCTATGAACATGATAATTAGCATCTCGAGTCTTCGTCGACAGGACATAGCATATGAGAAGCCACGTGACGAGGAATAATATGCGTGGTGGACTGTTTGCATGACTGGGTACAGATGGTAATCAAGTGGATGCCAGCTCCATTGCAAGCGGTTTAGCCTCCGTTCGTCCGTAGACTGAATTTCGGCTGAACACCTTCCATGGATCCCACGAATGCGCACTTAAACGTAGCATAAATTGTCTGGCACCCTTCCATCGTCGTTTGTTTCTCTTGTCCCGAACACTTTTTAGGGATTATCCGCAAGCAGAACACGATTACTTTCGATTCGGTCTAAACAGACCCATCTCACCAGCCATGCACTTGCTGACCAAATGATGGCTGCATCTTAATCGCGAGGAACCCCGATACGCCAGGAAGGGTCACAGACGCATCAAATCTGGGATGACTTACATCTCGAACCGAGTTGATGTTGATGTAATATTCCGTGCCACTGGGATGAGGCACAAAAGGTTCGACTAGGAACTGTCGGAGGATGCCTTCCGTGTGCTCAACCTTTTGCGGCTTGCCTGCTCGCTGGGCGATCCAATCCTTCGCCTCCGGCCAGGTCTTGTTCAGCACCAGGAGACCGCTCTTCCCTCGCCTCTTGATGAGTTGATCTGGCTTGGCCACGAACTTGGCACCGCTTTGAAGAAGCCAAGGATAAGTGACCTCAGCCTGGTCGAGCACGGCATTGACATCAGCATCCTCGGGGAAGTAGAGCGAGGCCAGCCTTGGAGGAGGGTTGTGCTTTGTCGGCTTGGGAAGAGGGCTCGGCTTGATCACTGGCGCGCGAGTGAGGTGGTAGTTGAGGATGGCCTTGCCGTCGGCCTCGGAAATCGACTTGGCGGACATTATGACCGAACAAGGTGATAATTATGAGAAAGAGGTACGTATGCGAATTTCTATCTCTTGAAACAGCCGCTTTTATGGCAAGATCTGAAGGACGACGGGTTGTCAGTTGCCGATCAGCGCGGGCAGTCTGGAGGGGGATGCAATTGGGAGCATCTGCTTGCTGCGAGGGCATTGAAAGCGACTCACCTATTCGCAATTGTCTTCTCAAGTGGGATTATCGAGACAGCAAAATCACGATGCGAAGGGCGAACTTGTCCAAGTGGAAGGAAAAAGATAAGCAAGCGGCAGACGGTGGGATGGACGGATAGCGGTGGTGCAGTGGCGGCGATGAGCAGAGCGAGCGACAGGGACGAGCTGGGATGGAGGCCCGGGCCTTCAAGAAAAAGTCACCTAGCTTGAGTGAGTGCAGCAAGCTTCCCACTTCCCACTTCCCACTGGCTGATGGCAAGTGGTGCTCACTTGCACTTTTTTTTCTGGTGCTTGGAGACCCCTCCAGGACCCTTCCGTTCGAGTCCGTCCAGGTACCTTAGGTACCACACCGATTGTTGCCCGCTGTTCGGCGCCCAACTTTTGGCCCCAGGCGGTTCCTGAACACCTCTTCGCTGGCGCTGCAGGCGGGGCGAGGAGCGGCCCAGGGCTCAATGCGCTAGTATGCTGCGGGTAATAATTGGGTTCCAGTTACCTGAGGTTGAGCTCCTGGAGGGGCACGCTATACCTGACACGGATTCCGGCTGTGGTACCATCTGGGCCGAGCGCACAACCATTGGGGCAGCGTGCGGATCACCCAGCCAAGGCCTCCGTCACCCATGTACCGGTACTTCCCCAACATCCTCGAGCCTGCGCGGCACCCCGTCACCGACACGCTGGGCGTGTCCGGGCGGGCTAGCGCTTTGCGGCCCCTGGCAAACCACCCACACCGCCCGATATCGTCTGACGGAGGGTTTCCATTCGCACCCGGGCGTTTCTATTTCCTGCATAGCACGGCTCGCTCGCTCTGTCGACGAGCAGCATCGGGCCTGGGCATTCTCACGGCGTCGGCCCATTTCCAATCCTAGACACACACCTCGCCGGGCCCGATTTGAACATGCCGTTTCCAGTTGATAGGGATGCATGGCTGTCGCGTGCCGCACCTCTATCTGTTCTCGAGTCTGAGTCTGACACAGCTTTGCTTACTCCTACAGCGCCACCAGATAGTGGCCGGTACTCGGTTCCTGCGAGCAGTGGACGGCCCTTCGGTCATGCATAGCGATGGAAGTTTGGCATAGTGACTCAATGATTATTCACCATGCTAAGTGGCACATGATCATCTCTCGGCAAGCCGCCGGGCATCTCGTCCGTCCTTGTCGTCGATTATCTACCCTCCACCATGACCTCAGCGGCCGGGTTCCGGTATACGCGTGTAGTCCTCCGTACTCGGGCCCTATATCGGGCTTACCTTATGGGGACCGTCCGGCGTATCGCATTCTTACCGCACACAACGCTTCAAGCTTGTCTCGTTTAAGTGCATTGGGGCGTTGACCCAGACGGTGATGACTAGTCACAGCGGTCTGAGGTCATGCCAATTGGGTTTGAGTGGACATGTTTGACAAACATCGAGCCTCCCCCTCCCCTGTTTTTCCTGATGGGATCTTGCTAGTAGTCTAGTCGATCAATTATCCAGTAGTCCATGATACCAAGTAATTCACTTGTACTAACTAATACAGAAAATACACGAGCAAACACACGGGGTAACCGAGTACGAACTCGCACTCGCAATACGATGGGGGCCCGGAGGGGTTCAGCAGAGGTGCGGCACAATATCTCATCTAATCTATTCTGCTTACGTGTGTTTGGTGGGGATGGCTGCTGAAGTACCGGTACTGTCGCGAGTACAGTGAACACCCTCCAGTTCACTGGCGTGATATCGCACTAATAGTGGCGCTAAGCACTATACGGAGTACTAGCAGGCCTTGCGCTAGAGGGGTCTGCGGTATAGGTCGACCGTAACCCGTCGGGAGTCGGGGTTCGGCCGTGACACCCCGAAAGCCCAGGTGAAAGACGCCCGTCAATTCACCAGAACCGGGCCAGGGTGAAGATCAATCCAAGGAGCGGAATAATGGATCAGTGTTTTGAGTTTATTCAGGCGTCTCGGGGTCTTACTACGTGCAAGTATTCTCTTGCGCTGGCGGCTGATCACATCGGATGGACTCGAAGTGGGGTCAATTCAACAAGTCCGTAGCAGGAAATTTACCCCAACTAATCCGATCTCCCAGGGTCCGGGTCCCAACCGGCTGTGGCACCTGCATCGGTAGCCTCAATGACAGGCTGACAGCGGACGGCAGAGCCAAGTGTCGTACGCAGAAAAGGGGAGATTGGGAGTGAATTAAAGAAAGCAACCAGCGATTTCGAGTAGCTGAGGCATAGGCTTCTTGGATTTGATTCAGCAGCTGACAGGCATCTACCCGCGTGTAGTTGTTACCCGTTTCGGCAAGGCGGGGTTGGGCATCCCACCAGGTACGTAGCGTTGGACCGGGTCTGGTGTGTCTGGTGTACTCGGTACTAGGTGCCATTCACGCAGCCCAGACCGGGATGCCCACCAGCATCCTCTATTTTCCTCTAGACACCGCTAACGCCAGGTACCCAGTAGGTAGCACCCGTCAGTGCCAGCACCCAAGCTTCCTCAGCAAAAAGGTTCAGGCGTCTCGATCCCCAGAGCGAGCAAGAAAAAATATCCCCGGTCATCGCCAGCGCTCTCCGCCTCTGGGCTTATCCAACTTCTCCGTCGCCCACTCCCTCTTATCCCAAGTCCTCGACTTTCCTTCAGACCACTCCATCCTGTGCGCATTCGCGATTGCATCCTCCCATCTATCTCATTGGGATCAATCTGTAACTGCAGAAAAGGCGTGACAGAGGGCCTTTGAAAGGACACACGACTTTGGTCACGGTATGTTGAGATTCAGACCCGGCTTGCACCCCTCTCTGCACATACGGGGAGCACTCGACGCTTCTTGACGCAGCCAATTGCTTAAAGACCAAACGACTTAGTTTCGCCGAGCGCTTCTCAAGAGGTTGCCAGGCCTGTTGAGCTTGGAAAGCGTTGCGTTGAGAAGCGTCGAGTTCAGATTGCCCTATACCTTACTGCAGGGCAGGGCCTTGATCAAGACTCGGCCAACGAAGCTACAGACACTGACCCGTTGCCTCTGTAGCATCGTTCCCCGAGCATTCAAAGGAGCAGCACATCCAAGATGACAGTAGCAACCCCCACCAGCGCCGCTGGCGCGTCGCTGTCCGCCAACGACAAGATCACTCGCTTCTCCGCCCCCAGTCGGCCTCTGAGCCCTCTTCCCGCACATGCCCTATTCAACAACAAGACGAGATGCTTTGTGTATGGCCTCCAGAACCGCGCTGTCCAGGGCATGTTGGACTTCGATTTCATCTGCAAGAGATCGACGCCCTCCGTTGCCGGCATCATCTACACCTTTGGTGGCCAGTTCGTCAGCAAGATGTACTGGGGTACTAGCGAGACTCTGCTTCCAGTTTATCAAGAGACAGCCAAGGCGATCGCCAAGCACCCTGATGTCGATGTCGTCGTCAACTTTGCTTCTTCGCGAAGTGTATACAGTTCTACGATGGAGCTGATGCAACACCCCCAGATTAGGACCATTGCTATCATTGCGGAGGGTGTACCTGAACGTGTAAGTCATCCCATAATCGTTAGGCGTGAGGCATGTTTTTGACGGCGAAACTCCCAGCGTGCGCGAGAAATTGCCCATGTTGCGCGCAAGAAGGGTGTCACTATTATCGGCCCTGCTACTGTTGGTGGTATCAAGCCCGGCAGCTTCAAGATCGGTAACACTGGTGGTATGATGGACAACATTGTTGCTTCCAAGCTCTACCGTAAGGGATCGGTTGCCTACGTTTCTAAGTCTGGTGGCATGTCCAACGAACTGAACAACATCATCGCCAACAACACGGACGGTGTCTACGAGGGTGTTGCTATTGGTGGTGATCGGTATCCCGGCACGACCTTTATTGACCACTTGTTGCGGTTCCAGCAAGACCCGGAGTGCAAGATCCTTGTATTGCTAGGTGAAGTTGGTGGTGTTGAGGAGTACAAGGTCATCGATGCCGTCAAGCAGGGTGTCATCACCAAGCCCATTGTTGCGTGGGCCATCGGTACTTGTGCTAGCATGTTCAAGACTGAGGTGCAATTCGGTCACGCCGGCTCCTTTGCCAACTCTCAACTTGAGACTGCGGCTATGAAGAACAAGACGATGAAGGAAGCTGGTATCTACGTCCCCGACACCTTCGAGGACATGCCTCAGATTCTAAAGAACGTCTACGACAAGCTCGTCAGCGAGAAGACTATTACTCCTGCCCCCGAGCCGGTTGTGCCCAAGATCCCCATGGACTACTCGTGGGCCCAGGAGCTTGGTCTTATCCGAAAGCCTGCTGCCTTCATTTCTACCATTTCTGACGACCGTGGCCAGGAACTGCTGTACGCTGGTATGCCCATCTCCGATGTCTTCAAGGAGAACATTGGAATTGGTGGTGTCATGTCTCTGCTGTGGTTCAGGCGGCGTCTCCCAGATTACGCCACCAAGTTCTTGGAGATGGTTCTCATGCTCACTGCGGATCACGGCCCTGCCGTTTCCGGTGCCATGAACACCATCATCACGACCCGTGCGGGCAAGGATCTGATCAGCTCGTTGGTAGCTGGTTTGTTGACCATCGGCTCTCGATTTGGTGGCGCTCTTGACGGCGCAGCCGAGGAGTTCACTAAGGCCGCCGATAACGGCCTGAGCCCCCGTGATTTCGTCGACACTATGCGCAAACAGAATAAGCTCATTCCCGGTATCGGGCACCGCATCAAGTCGCGGAACAACCCTGACTTGCGTGTGGAGCTGGTCAAGGAGTACGTCTTGGCCAACTTCCCAAGCCACAAGCTACTGGACTACGCACTGGCTGTGGAAACAGTAACAACGTCGAAGAAGGATAACCTCATTCTAAACGTAGATGGTTGCGTTGCGGTCTGCTTCGTGGACCTGATGCGCAGCTGTGGTGCGTTCAGTCCCGAGGAGGGCGAAGACTACATGAAGATGGGTGTCCTGAACGGCCTTTTCGTGCTGGGCCGCAGTATTGGTCTGATTGCGCACTACCTCGACCAGAAGAGACTGCGTACTAGCTTGTACAGACATCCTTGGGATGATATCACCTACCTGCTACCTACCCTCGCCACCACGGGGCCTACTGGTGAGAGCCGGGTGGAGGTTTCGATGAAATAGATTTAGACAGCGCCTTCGCAAGACACCTTTAGATGACCAGTAGTGTCCATTCACGTTCGGTGCCTTTGCCCAGTGAAAGAGGGCCGGGGAAGGGAACGGAATAATGATAGAAATCTCGCCAGGGTTGGCTGGGTTGTACGAAACGACGAAGCACATCAAGCTGCCCGGGATTTAGAATGGTCCAGGACAAAAATTTAATAGACAATTTACTCAAAACATTCTGCAATTCATTATAAGACGCATCTGATCAAACTTGAGTGGTTTGTTGTCATACACGAATAGAAAGCTTCGATAAAGATGGGTTATGACGGGATGTTCTATCTAGACGTAAGTACCGAGTACTGGCTTCCATCGGAAAAACTTCGGTTATGTGTAACTATTGTGACCCACTTAAAAGTTGAGTGTCTGACATCCGATGCCAAGCATCTCTTGTCCAGAGAGCTTCGGCATTCGATCGTGTCTACCAAAAGTTTCAGTGATACGGCCGGCCGACGTGGTGTGGCAATACCAATAAGTTGTGTAGAAGGTATGGCCTGCCTCTCACGAAAGCTACCTTGAATCCCTGATTCTTCTGGAGTTCTCGTGTTCTCTCCTCGCGTTTTGTATCCCGCCATCGGCTGACCTGTCCCGTCCAGTTCGTGCTCGCTCGAGACAACATCATCCGAACCGAAGCACCCGTGACGACTGAGAAAAGGGGTGCCCGTCTCGCCGCACCGGTAACGATCGCCGACTCGCGCAGCACATCCTCCTAGACCCGTTGACCCCGCGATATTCGTTTCCCTCGTCCTTCTCTTTGCGCGTTTGCTCGGAACCTCCTCGCGAGCCAAGTCTGCGAGAACGAAAACCAGAAAAAAGAAAACGAAGAAGAAAAAGAAGAGAGAGGGGACGCGAAAGAGAGAGCGAAAGAGAGAGAAAGGGAGAGAGAGAGAGAGAGAGAATAAAGCCATCATGTCCTACTTCCGCATCACCCTGTACCGCAGCGCCATCGGCCTGCCCCAGCGCACGCGCGGCGTGCTCGCGGCCCTCGGCCTGCGCAAGCGCTGTCAGACCGTCTTCCACCCCGTGACGCCCGACTCGGCCGGCATGATCCTCAAGGTCAAGGAGCTCGTCGCCGTCGAGGAGGTGCCCCGCGCCCTCACCAGCAAGGAGCTCCGCGCCGAGCGCAAGCCCGAGCCCGGCTTCTGGCTCGAGAGGGCCGTGCCCAGGTGAGGGTGAGGGTGAGGCGGGGCGGGGAAAGATCTGGGAAGGGGAAGGGAAGTGGACTGCGCTCTTCTCTTCTCTTGTTCGGTTTTGTGGGCTCCCGTTTGGTTGGGGAATTTATGGGCTGGTGGGAAGCTGGTGACTGAAGGGGAACCATGCGCGGCATTTGTTAGCGGGTTGTGGTGGGGAGGGGCGGAGAGGCAACGACGTGGTCCAGTTGCTTCGTCATAGCCGTGGCGGCATCCCGTGTCTCGAAATGGGCTTCGGCACCGGTATCCAATGGCTCTGTATGCTGAATTTGGCGGGATGTATTATAACTGCGTCCCAGATGGGGCGATTCCCCAGGGCTTGTATATAACAATTGTAAAAACTTGATACGCTGTTCAAAGGAACAGGAGAAAACGCACGCTTCCTCAAACCTCTTGTTTTGTTTTGTTTTTAGGTGTGATATCACGCCACAGGTCTTAACACCGTTCGGTCTATTCTGCCTTATACAGAACCTCCGGTTTCCATGAGTTTTTAAACGGAACAGGTGAAGGAGCATGGTATGGTATAGGGGCTTGAGTGGTATATGCGGGCTTGAAGAGAAAATGTATTCACTTTTACCAACACCATTGTTTAGCTGTACAGATCGTGCAAGTTAGAACCTCCCTCCTTCGCTACGCAACCATTATAATATGGCACAGGACACATGACGATGGCAAAGCAAACAATGCTAATAACGCAAAGCTTTGTTTCGTTGGCGGACTAGTATCTATTACACTGGATACCTCATTCCGCCATACTAATGGTACAGATAATGGCTTCTTTGGGAGCAGATCCTCTTTGTCCATGTATTTCCCTCGGTCCAATCTATCCCAGGGAAGGCAAAAGATCCACCTTTAACCGCCACCAGCGTCTTCCACCGACTTGCAAAAACACCACATGAGCTCCATTCTTTTGCGTCAACAGAATGGTGCAATTTCGTGCTGGGATTGCTTTTCCGTGCAACTTGTTTCTATGTATTCGTGATTATTAAGTCGTCGTCGATACCATCTATGAAGGAGTCGTATCATGATCTGGTGCATTCACCCTCCAAACCTAAGCCGAGTCGCTAGTAATCACTACGGAAGTATTTGCTCAGTCTCCTAACAAAGTAGGAGACTTGCCATCCGAAATAATAGTAGGCGGTTTAAGAACAATAAACTTGCTCTATAGTCGACTTAGTTCTTCGCTTTGTCGATATAATCTTGGGCGGGCGTTTCATAGCTGCTGATGAAGTAGTCGGTGGCATTCTTTGACAACCAGGTAGAGAACTTGGCAAGCTCCTCACGAAGACGGTTAACTGATTGTTGGTCCATGTTGGTTTGTGCAATGAGCTCTGGGAGCGATACTAAACTCTTGAGTTAGGGCCCAGCGCCATATCGAGTAGACTGTTGCAGGAAACATACCAATCAGGCGGCAAAGGTGTTCAGCACCGTAGATATCGCTGGCTGTCTTGCCTTGGAATTCAGGATCTGTTGAGTTCCATTTCTTATGCACTTCCGCATACTGCGGACGTTCAAATCTGTCACAGTTAGGCTTGCTTAACAAACCACCCAGACAGGAGCGACACTTACTTATACAAGAGAATGCGACCAAGGGATTTATCAAAATACTCTTTCAGACCGCAGAGTGTTTCCTCTAAAATATCCGCATGGGATGACTCGGCTGGGCGCTTCGGCATCTCGTATGCCGAATAGTCCGCTAGAATCTTTGTGACAGGCTTAGGATGTGGAAGAGGGACCAGTTGCGTATTCTTGGTCACATTTTCCCAGTCATCGACTAAGAGTGCTTTGATGACATCGGGAATAATGAGCTTGATTGATGGTCTGGAGTGAAATGCTTCTTCCTGTGGCGTGTTATTAGTAGTCTGGTGGAAATTCAAAATCTCAGGTGAGCTCAAAGTCAATCGTCGGACAGGTGGAGAAACGGCCTCGTAGTAGGGAGCGTAGGGCTTTTCAGAAGGAATCCCCGCAGTGTTGAAGTGAGGGGCATTTATCTCCTTTCGCTCATATACGACGAAACGCAAGTCATTACACATTAAACGTTTCTTTTCGTTCACGTATTTGTGGTTGGGGCGTGGTAGTTGGAGCAAGAAGTCTGAATCAGCTTGGGCGTCGGACCAGCGCGCCTCCTTTTTAAGGAAAGACTGTAAATTTGCCGGGGGACTCCCCATACCTCTACGCTTGCGGGTGATTCGCCCGGAGGTGACTAGCGTGCAGGATGTCTTCGGCTTGTAGCATTTGGCTTTGTGGTTGCTGATCTCTGGTATCGACTTAGGTGGTGGAGGCGTAGGGTGACGAGCTACTTCGAGCTCTTCCTTTAGGGTGGCAACATCATGCATGCCCGGTTTGTGAATTGGGGCTCTAGCCATCGATGCCCGCCGATCAGGCATCCTGTCTTTACCGTCTTCAAGGGATACCCGATAACCAATCGTAAAAAAACGAACGGACCGCGAGTATTCAGCGGTGTAAATTTCAACCGTGGTACTATATCATCAAAAACTTTGGGCTATAGCGAGGGAAGTATTGCTGTGAGTTTGCCGTTGCGATCAATATCCCGCTTGTTCTGATTATTGATAGCAGGTGGTTTAATTGACGGTGTTGAGTCGTAACAGTCACCAGCTAGCGAAAGCTGACCCATAGCATCACCCAGCTGTGCCGGCTGCGAAAGGGTTATCGGCACACTGGGTGGCGCAATAAAGCTTGGAGTTTCGCAGGTTGAAGTGGGAAAACCCACCAAATGGTGGTGGGACAGACGGTTGTGCCAGAAAGGGAGGGTGTAATGACGGGGTTGGTGGAGGTAACCAGTCACCCGTGTCCAGTGCATTCACCTTTGTTGCTATCGGCCGCAAACGCGTGAGGTATTGTGGAAGGCAGGGGTTAATGATTGCTATCGCACTCGTAGTGCACACCAAGCGTATTGGGTTTTGTAGATCGGCAGGAACCAGGTGATGGGAACGCGAGGAGCGTAGTGAATAGAAGCTTACACTTCCACGTTTACTGGCCCAAGGGCCATCAGGAAACAGCGGCCGGGGATTTCGCGATATCAGCTCCAAGCATGTTGCAAGGTGAACTTTGGTGTGGCTGGCCAAGAAGCGGGAAAGCTTGCCATATGGTGGGTGGGTGTTGGGTAATGAAGAGACAGAACAGGGCATAAAGGTACACCCGTAATTATATGCTTTGATAGATGCATAGGCCACGAATCTTGAGCGATTACATGCAACCGGGACCCGCGTCTTATTTAGTCGATCTGGCGAATGGCATAGAAAAGCCATTGTGGCAGGATTGCCTCCATTGGAGACTCAAGTAATCCAACTACGCTCCACCGTGGCATGGCGGCGCTCAAGACGGCGGCCGGTTTCTCCACAGCCGCAGGAATTAAAAGAAAGGAACTTACAGTCTCTAGTTCATAGTCCCGGCCACGCCTCGGCCCTCTGCCGGCAAAGCTCGATGAAGCAGCAGCGCGCTCTTCACTACCCCGCGTGGAACTCATCTCAGAGCCGGCTGCTTTCGCTGCCTTCTTTCCTCCCTTGGAGCCCGGGGTTCGGATCCGGGCCTGGGCGAGCTGGGCGGCAAGCTGCTTGTTGTCATCGGTGAGCTTGCGGATGCGATCATGGGTGACCCAGTCATCCCAGCTAGACTTCCATCCCTTGTAGTGAATGCGGTACTGTGCATCCTCGGCCTTCTTTCCCGGCTCGACCTTCACCTCGATGATCTTGGCCTCGTACATGAGATCCCCATGAAAGCACAGGACTTTCTCGTCCTTGGCGTAGGGCGGAGCCTTCTCCTGCTTTGATGGCGCCATGACTGCCTGATGGTCGCCGGTTGCTCAGTTCACTCGAGACTTAGACACCGGTTCGTTAGCAAGGCAGGCCGTGAGACGAAAGGAGAGATCGTCTAACAAATGACAAGCTCTGCCTGCGAGCCAGTAATGTAGGTATGCGTCAGGCAAGCTACCTAGAATGATCAATCTATAATGATCAATCTCGCCAAATATGTCTACTATGGGACGACGGTGTGGGTAAGACGACTGAGGCTGCTCGACGCAAATAAGGTTGGCCAGATGGAGGGAGAGAGCAGGGTTGCCAAGACAGACGCCCTGGCCAAATCCACATGTAGTCGGGGCCCGGGTGCACGGACTTGCAACGCGTCTCCTTTAACGCGCTGCCTGCTTAATTGATTCCCCAGTCTTTCCAGCCCGGGTGGATCTCGATTACCTGTCCAAGGTACGGAGTACGGATACGGTACTACCTTCGATCCTGCCTTTCCATCCACAGAGTGACAGAGTGTTCTGTTAAATACCTACAGGCTACGGGTACCTCGAGACATGGACGTCATCCGGGGAGTACATGCCGTGGCTTGAAGATAAAACTACTAGCCACCTCAAGCCTTACCTAAGCTACCTCCTCTGGTGTACTTCTGAGTCGGTCAGGTCAGGTACCTACCTACTTCTCCATTCGCTCACTTGGATTATTCTCACCTTGTCCGGCCTCGGACTCTTAAACATTTGGACAATGGCCCCGACAGAGGCTACCATCCTGCGCAATTATCTCCTGTTGCCCTCCCGCTTGCCGAGCATCATATCGCTCCAGGAGTTTACTGCATTGTTTCCCAAGTCGCAGCAATCCTCGCCGCAGGTTCGCGCCTTATACCGAGACCTGCAACAGCAGCGCAATGCCGTTGTTGACGCCGTGTCGACCAACATCGACGCCCAAGTCAAACAGGCCAAGGCGCTACGCCGGACGATAATCAGGGCAAAGAAAGAAAGCGAGCTCGAAGAACAGGACGACGAGATCGAGATCGAGAGGACTGTAAGTTCCAGCCACCCTCGGGTCGTCTCCGCCGCCGCTGCGAGACCAGCTAATCACCATGCCATCAGTTGTTCGGGTCCACCTCCGCTACAATCCCGCCCAAGCAACACTCTCTTCAAAGCATTATACCTGATCTCGATAGTGCCGTGGCCGACATTGAAAGTGAGCTGCAAAAGTTAGAAGAAGAGGAATCCGCTCTTCTCGAATCTATCAAACAAGCGGCTGGTAACATGAGTGACCTGCGATATGGCCGGTTGTCCAATTCCAATCTGCCAAGCGAAGTCATAGATGGCCTCCACGGCATTCAAGAGACGTGCAAACGGCAATCTTGATCTCATAAGATTTCAAAAATCCATTACAACTACTATTAGTTTACACGGCAACCGTCCCACGGTTGCAATGGCACGCCATCCTCTCCCAAGTCTGACGATGACCCCTATCCAAAGCTTCCATGTTGAACCAGGGCCATTGTCCCTTCATACTCGCCCGACGCCATGTTTTGCTATCTATCGGCGGGGAGCAGCTTGGCCAGTAGCGGCAGGTCGAGGGCCACCCTGCATCTGACCTTCCATGCGGCTAGCCCTGAATCGGGTTGTTAGCACCACTATCGCATTGGAAGAAGGCCGGCCTAGTCTTCACTTACATCATTCTGCGGCTGAATAGAGAGACCACAACCATAAAAAGCCAACTCGGGATCACGCTGAAGACCCAGAGGATGTAGCCTACAGGAATGGACAGACCATTCTGCGCGAGAGGTCCATTAAAGGGATGGAAGACTCCGTCGTGCTCTTTCGCCACGGTCTTGTAGCCATCCTTTTGCAATTGGACCAGATCATCGGAAGTAGTCGTGGTTAAGTTCAACCGTTTGGTGAAAATGGTGATGGGAGCAGGCTCGGGTAGCATCTCGAATATCCAAAGAGAACCAACGGGCGCAGACCACGCATTGCACAAAACTGGTTGGTCGTCACAGTTCAAGAGAGCGGTATGGGGAGAGTTCGGTTCGAGGGCGAACTTGCCGGCCGTCTCGTTGAATGCAGCCTCGACCTTGCCGCAGTGGCCTAGTGAAACGTCGGTTAGTCGGGGTGGTCCGTTGTGGTGCATAAGAGGGCAGGAAGTTTTACCAAAGCAAGTCTTGTTTCTACCAGTAATGAAAACCCACCACTCCTCTGGGGTTGTGCTTCCCGGCGCGACTGGCCCATAGAGGGTGTCTTTCCAGTTATGCAGACTAATGATATCTACCCTATTGGCGCCGGCCTTGGCTGCAGCCGCCGCAACGGGATCGTATTTGTTTGGTGATGGAATTTTGGATGCGATCTTTTCAAAATAACCCTGGGCTTGGCCCAAATACTCTTGGAACTGCGCCTGGTAATCAGGGGTGTCGGCAGCAGCCAGGAGCGGCAAAGCCAAGAGCACGGAAGCCGAATTGAAGCGCATATTGAACAACGATGGCGACAAGAAGGGATACGATGATGGAGACTAGACTGATGATGGTATTAGAGCTAGAACCCAGCACTGATGCGCAAGCCACAAGGCGAATACCTCTATCTGGGCCGATAAGCTTCGAGCTAGGGTGACAGGAATGATGTAACTTCTACGTACAGGATGCGAGTTACAGAATCAGGGACTCCCGAACCTTCAGTGAAAGTACCTAGCTTGTACACGTGGACGATGTGATGATGAGAGCGTAGAAAGGAACAGGACCGAAACCAGCTTGGCTAAGTTCTCACTGCCTAAGAAGAATGCAAGAAAAGCGTTGGATGAGGAGAAAAACAGCAGCTTGAAGCGTTGCAGAGGATCGTTCCGCCAAGAGCGAACTACTACTATTACGCAATGCGACGCACAGTACCTAGGTACTTACTTAGGTAGACCGTAGATGGACACTAAAGGGACATGCAGGGATGAGCTGCCCACTCGTAAGCAGCCTCTCATTGGCCAGGCTGCTTTTTGCTCCAGCCCAGCAACCAACAAGTTGCAACGCAAGTCAACAACCATCGGGGCCCCTCCTGTGGCTTAACCAACTCTTTCACGTCATCATCACATGTGCGTAAGCCACAACTGATAGTTGCAGAACGCGACAACTCGACGCGCCGAAAGGTGACCAGCAGTCGTGAATCTGCATTGATAACAAGACATTTATAATGGTAAGTTGGACCAAAGCCTATAAATGCTATCGAGAGTCGATTTCGGACGCTGATTACCCATATTACCTCCAGGATCCTCCAGCTGCCAACCAGAAGCGTAAGCGTGGCCGTCCCGCCAACGCGTCACGCGACGACGAGGTCAGGGGCGCGTCAAACTCCAGCACGACAATGGTGCCTCAAAATAATCCCACCGATCGGAGCGGTGCGGCCGATAGTGGTGCCGTGGATGAGAGCCCGCGCCCAAGGAAGCGTGGTCGACCTACAAGAGACAATGTTCCGCAAGAGCCGCAGCCAGAGCGGTCAGAAATACAGCCTAGAAGACGGGGGCCACGTCAGCCTTCTGTAGTCCAAGACGACGATAGGCCTGCAAAAAATGGTGGCGGTTCTGTGCCACCGACCGGACACAAGACAGCAAAGCGAGGCAGACCAAGGAAGGCGGATCGGCGGGCCACGCCACCCGAGCCGGAACCAGAAGAGGCCGACGATGAGCATGAAGACGAGGGAAACTCGAGCCTTCTCCGACGAAGTAAACGGAATAATCGCGTTGTCACGGGAAAGCCCGCGGTACAGGAAGAGGTAGCCCAGAGCAAAAAACAGCCTCGGCGCACGGACAAGGAGCAGCCTGAAGAAGCAGAACCTGAAGCCGAAGGTAGTACAAATTCTCAAGCTCAAAAAAGGAAAATAAAAAGACCTCGCAATTCCCAAAATCCCAAACCATCTATGAATGAAGCAGATCCGGATCCTAGTCCCGACCGTGCGCTACCGCATAGGAAGCGAGGTCGCCCCTCCAAGGCTGAAGGTGGTGCCAGGAGTTCTGGCATGGGCGCACAAAGCGGACCATCTCGGCATCGGAAAGGGACAGCCGATGAAGAACCCCAAGTCAGTGCACCGCGCCAGAAACCCAAGGGTCGCAGACGATCTCATGAAGAACGAGATCCATCACCAGCCCTCTCATCTTCACCAGACTCTGCTTCATCTCCTCCGCCTTATAGACATATAGCAGAGCGTACGCGGCATGTCACTCACGAGGTCATTGAGTCTAAATGGTCATCTCTTGAGCCTTCCTCCGTCGAAAACATTGCAGGTCTCCTGCGCTCTGTATCACTGCCCACACTTCTCCATGTTCGTCCAAAGCAATATGCACTCGCCGAAAACGTCCTCGAAAAAATCGTTCGAGGTTTATGTAAAAGATCCGCTAGGTTTCCATTTCCACCGACTTCGACACTCCCACACCGCGAAGACGAATTAGATTTTGAGCGAACGCAATCAGCTGTCGAGGGACTCATCTCTCAGTTGGATCCCCTGCAGCACAGCGTCGAATTACTTAGACGTGAAAAGGAGCGCGCCGAGAAGGAGCTCGAGCGGGAGTATAAGGTACTCGATCGGCTCAGCACCAACGCTCGCGCCGAGGCTAGGGAGAGGAGAGACCGGCTGAGGAAGGTGCATGTTCTTGTGCCCACACCGGCTTATGGATCTGTCACGGACGACATCGACTTCCTACCGGCTGATAAGGCGGCCGGTCGAGTCTTCGCCGGTGTCCAAGGCGAAGAAATGCTTGGCCTCGCGGGACAGATCAATAGCCACATGGAAAGCATGCGTGGGAATCTCCAACAGATCGATGGGGTTTTGCCAGCGATTGCAAAGAGTCATGCCCTGCTCAAGACGACGTTACAGCCGCATTTTGGACAGAAGCAATTGGAGAATATTCTGCTGGGCCAGGTTGGACAATAACCTCACAAGACCCTGTTTCAGCATTAGACATTGACTAGGCGCAGAATCTTAGTTGTCGAGTTTGTTGGTACTAGAAACATCTCCGTCTGAAAAGAAGGGTGTGGTTGCACAATTATGGGGAAATACCTGTTTTTGTTGGTGCCAAACATATCATAGGTGGTACGTGCTTACAGTACTGTCTCGACATGCCAACGTGCCAGTATACAAAAGAGACTCGGCTGGTTCATACTAGCACCATGGTAAGATCTCTCCTCATGGCTTGATCACGCTATGCTCCTCGTTCCAATGACAGACACACTTGACTCTCACCATCAACGCCTTGGGTGTTTCGTACTCTCTCGCTCACTCACCAGCAACTCATATCTTTGTTATACTCGCTTCGATGTCAGACGTGCTACATATTATGTTTGTGTTGGTCTCCGCAGCCCCTGTGGCACACTATATGTGAAGCGCCATGCAGATAGCTATGTGTAAACAAGACTGTGCTCTGGGAAGGGCTATAAAGACGACCGGAATTCTAGCTGGAATATCGCGCTCAATACGCCCTGCTCTATCTCATCGTCATCTGTTGAGTATTTACCAACAGCTCTCAGCCATCAAAACACAAGATGTGTCACTACGTGTAGGTTATCTCCACATCATGGACATTTCTCTCCCTTTCGGCCCAATTCCATAGGTCAAGCGGGATCCGTTGCGATACACACCAGCTAACCACAGGCGTTTCGGTGCTCAAAAGCTACTGGGGCTACGATATATGCTGCCACGAGTCCGAGTCGCCGGACAACCAGTGGCAGACGTGTACTATGAGCCGGACCGTGGTACCCCGGCAGTGCCCGTTTCTGCAGTTCACCCGCCTCAAGGTCGGCCGTTCCTACTGCGGCTCGTGCCTCGACTCGACGCCCCCCAACCACCCGCCCGTCACCGCCATCCTGAGGAACTTCGAGAACCTGCGCATCACCATGGACACGTGCGGCGTGCCCGGGGGGAGCTGCATCCGGTTCGCCCGCGAGTACAAGGACGACATCCGCATCATCAAGGAGAACGCCGTCGAGGGCGGGGTGCACAACAACTTCTACAACGAGATCTCGGCGCTGTTCCAGGCCTACTACCACCGCGCCATGACCAAGATCGTGGAGGTGGCTAATCGCAGAGCGGAGCGGGAGAGGCGCGAGGGGCGCGAAGGGGGTGAAGGGGGTGAAGGCCAGGGAGCAGCACCACGAGCTGAAACGGGGTGACGGGACTGAGGGCGAGCCAGTAGCAGACGCGTCCGTCGCGGAGGGGCAAATAGGGGCAAGCGAGCCCGTATCGCTCCTTGGTCGGTATAGAAGCACATGACCATCGTCCACGAAGTCATTCGCAAAGACTTAGCAACTCCCGTCCAAAGACGCAAGGGGGCCCAAGCGGTGCGTGAGACAAGAGCGCTTATCAATGAGGATTCTAGTATGAAAGCCGCAGTCGCACAAGCTTCAGAAAACAGTAACTTTTGCCACAATATCTCTTAACCAACCTCCCTTGAGTGATCTGATGTAGCATTCAGTATACAGCCATGGTGAAAAGGAGGTGAAGATGGGCCACACCAGAGGAGACCCTTTCCACACAGCTCACAGACTGGCTGTTCACAAGCTTCCAAACTCTCATCATGTGCCGTACAATAGGGAGAATGGGCGACTCGAGTTCTTCGATCTTTTGCTTGGCGCCTATTACATGTAATACGGACCCGAAACCAACTCGTCCTCCAAACTAATATTCCCTCCCTGAGAGTTCAGGCTCAACCAAGCCGAATACGCAGGCAACAGCACATCGTCAACGGCACTCCTTGACATAGTTGTATATAAATTCTCCCCACATTCCCTGAATTCGACATGAGTGTTCCGGCACCCATCACTCTCCGTTACCTTCCTGTCATTGTCATTTCTTCAAGGTCAAGTCCCTACAAGAGAACAACATACAAGCCAACCATATTGCGTTGTCATCATGTCCAGCCGACGAAGCAACAGCTCAAGCGGCTACCCCAATACCAGGCTCGCACATACGACGCCCAACGGAACCCGATATTACGTGAGCGGTGATTCCTACATGACCACTACCGTGTCGGCACCTCCAGGATGGGACGTCTCATTCACGGTCCTCTCTGGCACTTCCCGCGGAGACTGGAGCAGCGAAAGTTCGTCGGCATCTTCGGGGTACGGCGGCTCGGCCACGCCACGGGGTACGAACACATCTGTCAGGAGCTGGCTTGGAGCCCCGGGAAGCCATACCAGTAGCCGCCGTATTTCAAGCGCCCCTTCGGCCTATGACGAGGTCAGGCCCGAGGACTCCATCAGCCAGGCGCCCCGGCCGTCCTTACCGGTCGTGCCCGAGGACCGGCGGCTGGCCTGGCATGGTTCCTCGTCCCATTCCTCGCGACGCGAGTCTGGGTCCTCGACCAGGCGGGCACACGAATCTTCCAGCCACTCCGGCGCCGCGTCCAGGCCGCCGAGCAGCAGGCATAGCTCTCACTCGCATCATTCTCACGGGACGCACGCGTCTAGTCACTCGAGGAGCCACCACTCACGTGATTCCCATTCAAACGCCTCCGGGTCGCATGTGTCGAGCAGCTCGAGACGCCATCACTCACACGGCTCCAGCTCACACGCTTCCGGGTCACACGTGTCGAGCAGCTCACGACACCATCACTCGCACAGTTCCCATTCGCATTCCGGTAGCGCTCACCCGTCCAGGACCACGAGCTCGTACTACTACGGATGGCCTAGCGAGGATGGATGGCCCAGCAACAGGTAGAGACGGGGTATTGTGATCCGGGGATATGACAGCGGTGGCAGGACAGGGGGTGGTGGGCTCCCGTCGAAGGGAGAAAGTCCCTTCCTACACAGGCGTGTTCGTCAGTGCTACACAGGAAAGAACGGAGCTGTGGTCATGCGTACCTTAATGTACCTTCTTAGCTTAGTATTTTGGAAAGACCTTTCAAGGAGCATCACTGTCCTCGTTTCACATGTGAAGACTACCATGATGATGATGACGACGACGACCGGCAGCCAACTATGAAGCGGTAAGCACAGCGCTACACCTGCCGTGAGACGGCATCTAGAGTGATCTTGTGAGGGAGTAGTACCTAGTGAGCGTCACAGCCGAACACCCCATAGGTAGTTACGCCTGCCTCCTCTTCACAGCAAGACAGGCCACCAGGTCCCATGCCTTCCGAGCCAATGCGCTCTCCTGGTGGCCCATTCCCACACCACTCGCCATCCTGTGACGTCGCAGGAGACGTGCTGCTGTCGTCCCTGCCTGCCTCCAGCAGTCAAGAACGTGTAAGAGCAGCAAGCGCCCACACCACAGACAGGCAGGCAGTCAGATTGTGGTGGAAGTGGCCTGGGAAGGGAAACAACGTCCCAGCGAGCCTGGACGATATTTAATCTCGTCTCCCCTCCTCCTCTCTCTCTCTCTTCTTACTCTTCTTCTTCTTCTCTCCTCATCTTCCCCCGCCCGAGTCCTCAACACCATTCCCCCCCGCCCCCATCCCCCTTACTCCCCCATACTCACGAATGTTTTCCTCCATCGCGTCCCCCGGCTGACCCTTATTAGCGGGCTTCTGCCCAACCCTCACGAGCATGACCTGAACCAACACGTTGTCGCCGAGAATTGGCGCTTGACGCGGATGGGAATGCGAGATGAACTGGGCTTTGGCCCGATCTGCATTAACCTGGGGACGTCTGTCTCTAGCCTCACGACGGGGCTCAAATTCCGTGCAGTACATTTGCACAGTAGGGCTCGTGGCAAATCCTGAAACTGGATAGCAGGGAGCTCTCTACCAACCCTCAACAAGCACAATCACGCCATCCTGAATGTTGTTGTCGTCAAGAGTTGGTGTCAACAATGGGAACGCGGAAGTCAATGGCAAGATTAAATCGGGATGGGAACCCGATCTGCTGTGGTGAGGGCGCCCGTGCTGATGACGGGATCCCTAGCTGTTGTGCAGTACATTTCCGCAGCAGGGCTCATAGCAAATCCTAAA
>MU281392.1:42415-103382 GCA_022385595.1 Xylaria palmicola
ATGGCAAGATTAAATCGGGATGTGTGTGCGCCCGATCTGCTGTGGTGAGGGCGCCCGTGCTGATGACGGGATCCCTAGCTGTTGTGCAGTACATTTCCGCAGCAGGGCTCATAGCAAATCCTAAAACTGTATAGCAGGGAGCTCTCTACTAACCCTCAACGAGCACAATCACGCCATCCTTGGGTTGATGTTGTCGAGAGTTTGTGTCGACAATACAGCGAGGAAGGCAAGATTAAATCGGGATGTGTGTGCGCCCGATCTGCTGTGGTGAGGGCGCCCGTGCTGATGACGGGATCCCTAGCTGTTGTGCAGTACATTTCTATAGCAGGGCTCATAGCAAATCCTGAAACTGGATAGCCAGAGCTCTCTACTATTCCCCAGCGAACACAATCACGCCATTTAAACGCGATGTCGTCAAGAGTTAGGGTCGACAATCGGAGTCGATGGCAAGATTAAATCGGGCTGTTACCCCGATCTGCTGTGGCGAGGACGCCCGTCACTGTTGACGGGATCCCTAGCTGTTGTGCAGAACATTTCCACAGCGGGTTTATAGCAACCCGGATCTGTAGTGTATCATGTAGAGCGGTTAGCTTGTATATAGACATTGGCATCCCACAGCGTCGGTGGCGAGAATTGAGTGGATTCCATCTGACAAGTTCCCGAGTTGTGAATCGGCGCTGAGAAACCGACTTATCGACCGCTCGTCACCCAGCTGAGATGCCCGACACTGCCTACTTACCCAAGGGGCATTACGACAATCGGGATGCAGTCAGCAGCGTGGAGGCCAAGAATATGTCATCCCCGTGAAGGCAGGCTTCCAACCGGCAATCTAAGAAGAAACAAGCATCAGCTCGTGTAGCGTCCGCACGCACCAGTCGCCGCAGGTATCTAACGCATCCCGAAGACCACCTACCGGTACCGTACCATATTCGCCAAGCGCAGCAGCAGCGTTTGGTTAGGTAACCTCTCCATGTGCGGCCGACCTCATTCCTCCCACGGGCGCCTACCTAACAACTCACTTACTCGGTAGATAGAGGTCAGAGAGAGTCCTTTACCGGGTAACTAGGTAGGTAGGTAGGTAGCGATGCCGTTTGTGTTTCGTTGGGCTGGGTTAGGTTGGGGGGAGGGGATTTCTAACCTAGGAGATTTGCGTGCTCACTATCTAGTTAAGTAACTTATTTACGTAGGTACTTGGTTGGGTACCTAATGTTATTGATCATGTTCTGGAGTCGGTCGGTCGGTCGGTTGGGGAAAGGGGGTGGGTGGGCATTTGTGAAGCGATAGGTTAGGAGAAGATGTTTTCGATGAGCTCTTCCTCATTTCCATCTTCTCTCCTCGCCTGGAGACGGGGGAATTAAAATCACGCACGAGTCGGAGCATAGCATAGCATACACAGTTCACGAAGACACAAGACCTACGAATAGCAGATGAAAGTAGACAAACAAAAAGTAGTCATTGCTCCTCACTTTTTTTGCCGTATAGATGATATGATGATGGACCTCTAACGCTTCAAGCATAGTCTTTAAATTTTGTCTTCCCAACGAAGCATACCAAAAAACAGCACGACAAGACTGGTTTTGGTATAACCACCAAGAAATGAACGTTTCATTCAAAAGTTGTCAACCAGTACATACACGAATTGAAGGTTATATGCCGTCGCAGGGTGAGAAACGTCTCCCCGGCGACTCAACGAAGTTTTCAACTGCCCGGTCCTCTTTACCCAAGCAAGGACTGGTCCGGCCCAAATCTGGCGTTACCCGAAAGAAATGTGCGCTGCGGTGGCCACAGCTTTTATGTCATGCAATCATGCCCTACATTGTCGTCTGCTGGCTGGGGTATAGTACAAGAGTGAATCGAACCTGCTCATCTCTCCACGTAGCAACAGCCTATCTACCAAGCTTTACCAAGATATCAACTTAGTAGAGCGGGTGGCGTCGCTGGAATGTGGGAGCGCCGGTGCCAACGGGGTAACCAGTTGGGACGGTCCCGTTGCCGGAGGGGAAGGGGACGACTGTAGCTGTAGCTGTGGCAGTGACATCGCTGCCAGTCTCTTCAGGGGGGCATTCATCATCATCGCCGGCCTCGCCTCCGCTGCCGTTATCGTTATCATCGGTGCCAGTGGGAGAGGCACCAGTAGCAGTGGTGGTAGCGGCAGAGTCAACACCGGAGGGGGTGCTGCCGATGGTAGGGTAGCCGCTGGCGTTGTCGCCAATCGTGACGTAGACGGTGCTAGCAGGAGCAGCCTGGGTGACAGTGACAGTCACGGCAGAGCACTGGGCCTCACCAGAAACATCGGATCCGGAGCCCGAGCCCGAGCCCGAGCCCGAGCCCGAGCCAGAGCCCGAACCAGAGCCCGAGCCAGAGTTAGAGTTAGATCCGACCACAGTCGAGGTGGAAGTAGAACCAGGAACGGTGACTGTTCGGGTTGAAGTCGTGGTCAGCGTAGTGGTTGTGGTGCCCTCCGTGGACGTAACATCACCACCATTGCCGGAACCTCCAGCGCCGCCAGAGCCAGAATCTGAGCCGGAGCTGGGGACGGGAACAGCGGTAATGGTAACCAGCTGAGTGAAAGTGGAGTGGATAGTGGTGACCGTAACGGACTGCGAACCCTCGGGGCCAAGGGTGTAGGTCAGCGTCGCATCGTCGGTGGCGACGGTGGGATAGACACTCAGGCCAGCGCCAGAGCTAGGCGCTGGGGTCTGAGCCGGGCTGTTATCGCCCGTGGTCAGAATGTGGGTAGTTCCAGTGACGAGACCACTGCTGTGAGCATCGACAACAGAGCTGGAAATGGAAGTAGCGTCGGCGACAGGGCAGACAGTAGTGGTCAGATCGATAACTTCGGTGACAGTCACCGGGCCAGTCGAGTTGCCGACACTAGCGGGGCAGTTGGTGATGGTGGGAGCACATGAGGTGATGGTATGGACGCTGGTGATGGCCACGGTCAGGGTGGTGGAAGGCGTGGGCAGAGTCTCATTCCGGCGAACATAGGGGGCGTGTAAGTGGCGGCCATGGTGGTTGTAAGCGGAGGCCAGGCCGGAGAGCAGGCCAATTGCAACGGTGGTGGACTTCATCTTTACGGTTCTGAGGCAAGATGTCTTGAATTCTTGGATTCACCTGGTCTCTCTTGCGACTTGAATCTCTTGGGTCTGCGGTTCCTACTGGAGTAGTCTAGGTCTCGGACAGAGAATGATACTTCGGACGTCGTCAAATGAGTGGACGATTGCAAAGTGCAATACAATCAAAAAGCGAAAGTCGATTCCGCGGAAGCAGACACAGTTGCTAGGTAGGCAAAAGGGAAGGGTATGTGCGAAGAAGCGAAGACTGCTGGCGAGCGGAATGAATGTAAATGACGGACAACGTCGAAGGGAGAAAGGAGAGACTCGAGATTGGACCCAATAAAGAACACGCAGGAGGTAAGGAGGAGAGAAAGAGAAAGAGAGAAAGAGGCCATCCCCGGCCAAGGAGGGCGGCCCTTTTTACTCGATGCAGCCAGTCAGCTCCTCGACAGCCCTCCCATGCAGCCATCGATCCATCGATTATTTCAGGGTCTTGGACTGTTGTGTGCCTGCACCATGTCCAGCGCGCTGACTCCACCGTCGGGTGCGGTAGTCCACTTGGACCGTTGCCATTCGGGCGGCCTTGGGTAGTGGTGGTGGTGGTGGTGGTGGTGGAGAGGAGGGGAGGGCTGGATCGTGGACGAGCGCAGTCCAGCCCAGGTCAGGGACCATGAGGGACCATGATCAGATTCAGGTCGTTCAGGCGCGGCGCTTGCCCCTGGCCCCACCCACAGCACTACCGCAGGCATCGGCCAAGGCCTACCAGCCCGCCATTCATGGTGCCACCCCTGCCGATAGCCTATGCAGGTACACCATTGTGAAACACAAACTCAGGCCAATCAACGCCCAGAACCTGGCCAACGGGGGCCTCTCTGCAGGTACCTAGCTGGCTGTCCCGCGTGCCGCCAGCCCGCCACCATACGGCAGTCCTGAAAACCGCTTTGGAACAAACACAAACGGCTGGGCGTGAACCAGGTATTCGGCCCTGGCTGGCACACACACATCACGGCTACGATTGCCCACAGCAACAGATGAACTATCTAGTCTAGGCGATCACCCGCTCTCGCAGCTGTGATGATCGGATGGCTGATATACCTATCACATTACAGGCGGGCGGTCCGCTGGCATTGCTCAATTTCCGCGGGCGGTTGATGAAGCATGACGAGGAAGGAAGGCTATACTACCACATTACGGAGTACTTCCCCTGGTGAACGGGGGAAATGACATAGCCAGGCGTAGGGGATACCCATGGCCGTGCAGTAGGTAGCTTGTGAGATAATCGTGCCCGGGGTCCACGATATCCAGCGATGGGAGTACTCCGTAGGCAATCCCGACGCAAGGGGTTGGTTTGGTGAGCCCAGCCTGGTGTTGGCAGCATACCTACGGAGTACCTACCAATGCTGTCATCGCGCGGATGGATCCTCCGCCCCCTTCCCCTCGCCGTCCTTGTTGGCCTGGTTTTTCTCTCTCGGTGCCGTTCTCCTGCAATTACAGCTCCACGCAGTGACAGAGAGATGAGCGCAAATTTCCCGAGATTATCTTTCATGGGATGGTGTCGCCACCACGTGTAGTCGGATGAACCACAACGCACGATGACTTCAGTTTTCCTTTTCCTCTTCCTCTTTCCTTTATCCGTTCTTCTTGTTGTGGGTTGCGGAGGGGGAAGGGAAGCGGGTACCCCCAGTCGGTGAAGCCTAGCCCAGGTTCACGACTGGAAACACGCCACCCTGTTCCGTGTACCGCCACGATTGCTTGGTGTCGGGATCCTTTGTCAGATTGCTGATTCCGCCCGGGTCATCAATGCGAGGGGCGGCGGGGGGGAGCAACTTGGACCGCCCTTCATTTTCGAAACCAGCTCGACCGCATAAATAATCTGATAGAAAATCGAAACGACAGATCTGCAATCACGACACATCGGTTTCCAGGTTTTCTCTCGAGGCGGTCCCCGTTTCTCGGTTCCTCGGTTCCTCGGATTGCTTTCCTGGCCATATGAGCCCTGGTGAAAGTCGTGTGCCGCTGCGCCGTTGAGCGTGGAAAAGACCCGCGTATGCTCCCGAGTAGTGGTACCAAGACACCCCTTGCAATCAATTGCCCGGTGCCACGTTTTGTCGCAGCAGACCTTCAATCTCTTCTCCAAGATTGTGCCGCAATATACAGTTGCTGTGCGACCCGCCACGGGGGCCGCCACGCTCTTGTCTCAGCCTTTGTTTGCTTTCGTTGGTCCGAGACGGTAGTACTGGGGCGCAGTGCATCTTTGTTCTTTGTTATCTCGTAGATGTTCTAGCCAAGGCCCAATGACGAAAATTGACGTATTCAGCTAATCAATCAGCTCGGAAGCTGTGCTACGCAATATCGCAAACACCGGATTCCGTAGCGAATGAGCCATTACGTGTACTCTGCCACCCACTTGCCTTACTGCAGCAGCATCGCTTGCTGGCTGTCCCATCCACCTATTCCCTTCTAGTGCGATCCCCACCAACGCTCAAATCCTCCTTTCTTACCAAGTAGTAAGCACGTATAATAGTATTATCTATAGTTCGCCTACACATCACAGAATGGCCGTATAGTAGGCGTGAGTAAGATTCCTGGAATGATTCAGGGAGAAATAAATAAATAAATAGATGGATAATCCTGGTCTATACCAATTTAACGTTAGTTGAATCTACCTAACGTAGCATCCACGGTACTATAATAGAGTTTTGAAAGCCAAGCCAAGCCAAGCTTTTCCACCACAATCCAATTGGTAGCATAATTCAACCTTACTCGCTCTCCCTCATACCAATTTCTGTACTTTATGAATCCCAAACCCTTTCGCAAGAATGACACACCTTCGTAAGAGCGTACAGGGCAGGTTGGAATATGTCCATATTCTCACGTCAGGAAAATGAAGAGTCGAGGCGTTGCTTTCACATCCGATGAACGGCAATTACCGTTCTCGTTGTCAATTATATTGTCTCTCGAACGCCTGCCCAGTTGAAGGGTTTCGGTTCGCTTGAGACTGCTACTACTTCTACATACAGGGCAACACCTGTTGCCTCGCCGGAATTGCTAATCAAATTCCAGTAAACGCCTTTCTCCCCAGGTCCGGTTGATGGACCGTGGTATCATATTTCCTTTCCCGCCGCTTTAAATGCTGTGTTGAATGCTCCAGTTTCCCGACCGCCTGCTTGCCTGTATGACTTTTGGTATATGACAGTTTCACGAAAACCCATGCCACAAACGCCGATGTTGAAATCGAGGACAGATGCCCGGTCCGGCGCAAATATGCTGATAATCACAAATAAAAACAAAATTCGTGCTTAGTTTGTTGACAAGCACTTGTAGTTTATGCCTAAGCTGCCAATTTATTTGGCATACTTGGCACGGAAGAATTTGGCGGCGTTAACCATGTTGACAAGCGCCTCCTTGGTCTCCTTCCACTGGCGGGTCTTGAGACCGCAGTCAGGGTTGATCCAGAGCTGTTCCGGCTTGAGGTACTGGAGCATCTCCTCAATGCGGTCCTTGATCTCCTGCTCGCTTGGTACGCGGGGCGAGTGGATGTCATAGACACCAGGGCCGATATGGCGGGGGTAAGCCTCGTCAACGAAAACGCCGAGAAGCTTGGAGTCAGACTTGCTGTTCTCAATGGAAAGCACATCGGCGTCGAGAGCAGCAATGGCATGGAAGAAGTCTTGGAACTCAGAATAGCAGAAGTGAGAGTGGATCTGAGTCGAGTCCTCAACGCCAACAGTCGAGAGTTTGAAAGCCTTGACGGCCCACTTAAGGTACGCCTCACGCTCCTTGCCCGCTCGGAGAGGGAGACCCTCGCGAAGGGCGGGCTCATCGACCTGGATGACATCGACGCCAGCCTTCTCGAGATCAACGACCTCGTCACGGAGAGCTAGGGCCAGCTGCTCGGCCTGGACAGACTGGTGGACATCGTCACGGGGGAAAGACCACCGCAAGCAGGTAACAGGGCCAGTCAACATACCCTTCATGGGCTTCTTGGACACCGAGACGGCGTACTTGGACTCCTTGACGGTCATGGGGGCCGGGCGAGAGATGTCACCGACGATAATCGGAGGTCGGACGCAACGGGAGCCGTAACTCTGAACCCAAGCGTGGGTGGTGAAAGCATAGCCATCGAGACGTTCACCAAAGTATTGAACCATATCGTTGCGCTCGGGCTCGCCGTGCACGTAGACGTCAAGATCAAGCTCATCCTGAATCTTGACATTCATGTCAATCTCTTGCTCAATGAACTTATCATATTGCGCCTCGGTGATCTCTTTCTTGGTGAACTTGCTTCTCTGGACGCGGATCTCCTTAGTCTGAGGGAAGGATCCAATGGTGGTGGTAGGGAACAGGGGAAGCTTAAGCTTCGCCTCCTGCTGGGAAATTCTCTGAGGGAATTCAGACTTGCGGTTGTAGTCTGAGGGTTGGATCTTCGACTGTCTTTCCTTGACTTGAGGGTTATTGGTACGCTTGGACGTAGCCCGAGCGTTCATAGACTTGGCGTTAGCCTCCAGTGCCTCCTTTACAGAAGCAGGGCCTTCCGTAACGGCTTTGGCAATGATGGCAACCTCGACGGCCTTCTCAGAGGCGAAAGAGAACCAATCAGCAATCTCGGAGTCCAGCTTCTTCTCGCTGGCGAGGGTATGAGGAGTGTGCAGGAGAGAGCTGGACGTGGCAACAATGACCCGGTCCTTGCCGAGCTTCTGGATGGCGGTCTCGACAGTCTCAATAGCACGCTTAAAGTTGGTCTTCCAGATGTTGCGGCCGTCGACGACACCAGCAGACAGGATAGTCTTGGGGCCAAGAGCGCCGACAACGGTGTCAAGCTGCTCCGGGTTACGAACGAGGTCAACGTGTACGGCATAAATGTCCTTAGGGACGGCCTCAAGGTTGTGAACGACGTCACCAAAGTAAGTGGTGAAGACGAGCTTGGGGATCTTGTCGCCTAGGCTAGCGAGCTTCTCGTAAGTAGGCTTGAAAGCGGCCTTGGCCTTGGCAGGTAGGTCGAAAACGAGAACGGGCTCGTCGATTTGCACAGTCTCAGCACCAGCCTCCTTGAGCTGGGTCAGAAGCTGCTCATAGACGGGTAGCAATTTGTCGAGGAGGTCGATGGGGTCAACGCTCTGACCACGGTCGGCCTTGCCGAGATGTAGGAAAGAGACGGGGCCAACAAGGACAGGTCGGGTAACGATGCCAGCCTCCTTAGCCTCAACAAATTCGTTGACAGCCTTGGGGCTAGAAGTAAGAGTGAAGGTCTGGTTGTCTTGCAGGGTAGGCTTGACGTAGTGGTAGTTGGAGTCAAACCACTTCACCATTTCCAAGCTGGGAACATCGACACCGCCCTTCTGGTGGCCACGGCCCATGGCAAAGTACTCATCGACACGGTTGAGGCCAGCGCTGGAGTAACGCTCAGGGACGGCCTGTAAGCAAAGGCATGTCAGCACACAGAACGAGGATGCCGGGTAGATTGGGGCAATCTGCTTACGCCGAAGTCTTGGATGTGAGCGAGGACCTGATCGTAGAGAGCAAAGTCGTTGCTTGGGATGATATCGACACCAGCATCCTTCTGGATCTTCCAGTGGGCAAGGCGGAGTCGCTTGGCCTCAGCAAGGAGGTCGGCCTGGGAGAGATTACCAGCCCAGTCTTGACCGAGTCAGCCACTCTGCCAGGATAGTATCATCGGGATAACGTGATTACTCACAGGCCTCAGTCGCCTTCTTCAGGTCACGGTTTACACCCATGCGGGGAAACCCGAGAACGGCGGATTGAACCATCTTGGTGGTAGTCCGGATGATATGTGTGTGTAGGATTCTTCTGTGCAGCAAGCCATGTTAGCAAGAATTGAAGGGTCATGACTATGTCGATACGGGGGGTAAAAGCTCACCTGAGAAACACACTTCCACTTCCACTTCTCTGATTAGTCTATTGAGGAAGAAGAGATGGCTGTTCCTAGCACAAACAACCGAGAGGGACAGTAGAAGGGGTTCGGGGAGGATACGAGGGAAGTGAAGAATGAGAAGAAAAGAGGGAAAAGAGGTCTGGGAGGGGAGCACAGCAATAAGAAGAAAAGTCGAGCTGCACTGTTGACTGGGTAAGCAATGGCAAGGAGGGGTTTCGGAGCTCAAGGGACCAATTGCGCTAAGATACAGTGGGGATTGTACCACCCCACGGAGGGGTTGGAGGGGCTACCTGTCTTGCCTAGCCGGGCCGCCATATCTACCTAAGGTGTACTCCGTACAAGTACTAGATTACTAGGGGGGGGTAAGTATTTTCTGAATCGGTCAGGTCTATCTAGCCCAACCCAGCATACGGTACTCGGTACACACGTACACAAGATGCGCACCTAAAATATTGTAGCAGAAAGCCATTAGTGGAAAAGGAGGATAATTTCAGCTCCTGTGTAGAGACAGCGTAAGAACTGGCAACGAAGGAGAACTCTTCAGCAAATAGCCAAACCGAGCTACATAGGTAAGTACCTAGGAATCCGGTGTCCACTACCTAAGCTACTCCATACTACCTAGGTGTGCTAAATACAGGCAGTACCTTAGGTACTTACTTACAGGAGGTAGGTAGCATAGTAAGTAAGTACCTAACTACTTGTAGTCTGTGTACTAAGTTCGTGTTAGTCAAGTCCCTTCTTGAAGCACCTGGTCACGCCACGTCGTGGTCTATAAGGTACCTTATGTGCAGTAAATTGATACTCGACCTGAGTACTAGGTATCTAAGGTTATACCTGTGCAACATGTATTTTACCAGGTAGTTAGATGGGTAATATTGAGTGAGAGAAAGTGTATATGATATGTTAAAAAGCTGCTGTGACTTCTATTGCCAATGTGGCTAGATTATGGCCGCTGGACCAGAGTAGCTAGATAGATAGTACTTAACCTATAGTGTTTCGTCTAGGTGTTGAGCGAGACTCGGAGGTGCAAGACCGAACCGATGTAGGTTTGGAGATGGCCGATTTAGAGAGACCTGTCCTGCCTGCGTCACGGCACCGTTTACTACCACAGTCAGCAAATCTTTTTTTTTCACTAGCGCACTTGATCGGCCCAAGAGGCTCGACTCCGAAAGCGGGCAGCCGGAACACTGGATGCTCTATGTAGATCGCCGAGTCAGCCGATACGTAGTGATTCGTTCTTCGCTGCTTGGTAGGTAACTTCGTACTTAACCTTTGATACCTGGAGTAGCCACCATCCTGTACCGGTACGGAGTAGCCCACTAATACCAACCTTACCGGGCAACTGTCTCGTGCTAGGACAGATACGTACAGGATCGATGTATCCGTAGATTGTCCTTCTCCATGTCGTTCTTGGGTCGTGAGGTTGGTGTTGTATTATGTAGAAGTAGACCAGACCACACGTCTGTAACCCATGGTCAGGCATCGCCCAATGCTAGGTACCTACTACTCTACCTGCGCTTGACTCTTGAGCGATCATAGGAGGTACCGGTACGGTACGTCGCGTTGAAGGGCACTAATGCGGTGATCTGCTTCTCACTTGATCCATTGGTTTCGACCGACTTACTGTATCGACCACACACGGCCTTGGAATGAAGCCATCGCTTGCGTGATTACGTTTCCGTATGTGCACCCCCCTCCTCCCTGCTATGCATGTAGGTAGTATGCATGTACCACTGTACTCCGTACCAATGCTCCTTTGCCTGCCGTGGTCTTTACGCCCCGCCCACTTATCACGCACGCCGTCACCGCTATGTATCCGGCCAGAAGCCGGCGACATCCCTGCTCCTAACTGAGGCCTACTACATAACTTACAAGACGGATTGTTCGGGTTTTGCCCAACCATTGCCAGCATTTTTCAATTTTCTTTATTTGAAAGTAATCATGGATGCCGTGCCATTGCGCGTGGGTCTACCAATAGTCTCGTGTATCCACTGCGAACTGTATCCAGCACCGACCCTCCAGCTAACGGTAGAAGAAGAACCGCCATACCTAACGTATACTTCCGTCCCTAGTTCGGCGAATCGACCAGCGAGGCTCGCTCGGGATTTTGTCATCCTTCCCAAGTAATTCATTCAATAGCCTTGGCAACAAGTTCTTCAATGATATTCGGTTGTTGAGGATGCGACGGTGCAACCCTACGAATGACCTGTATACGTGCAGCCCAAGCTCGAGCTCAACCAAAGCAGACGCAGAAGCCCCAGTAGCTAACTGCCTGGGAATGCTTAGTCAACCTCTACGCCAGCATGGACGTTGGTATTGTTTCTGGACAAAGCTGCCTGAACAATACGCGGCCTGTCATGGCATACTTGCTGCTGTATCTCGCCCCAGCCTCGTAATATAAAAGCTGGAAGGGCCAATACTTGCGAGCTGGTCGAAATGCGTGCCCCGACAAACCAGCTTCAAGGCAGGTGAGAGACATGCAACATGCGCTGATTTGGACTGTTGTCAAAGCCGCCGACACACTTAGTTCCATCCGCGCATCGCAAATGTTGCACCTCGAACATACCTGGACGTCACCCTGAAAGACTTCACCCTATTGCTTTAATGGATCATCCCCAGTCCTCCGTATCCTTCGCCACAGGCGAGCTCATAGGTCAAGCTTGACCACGTGGACATACCTCCTAACCAGGACGATCTCTGCGAGAGCCTCAGCTTGGTATATGTGCCACAGTGTGCACAAGGCAGGAAGCAGATATCTACGGATTCGACGAAACCTGGTGTTCTGGTTGAGGTATTGTCTCTTCAAGTGTGATGGGAAAAGTTTTACTGAGTTCGGGACGATGACTCGATCCAACACCAACCCGAAGATATCACTTCTCATTCCCCATCGTTATCGGTCTCGGGGGTAGGTAGGTGCCTAGGTAGGAATAGACGGGCATAGACCAGTTTATTATGCGCTGTACAACCTACCCAGAGGTTCAAGAACGGAGTTATCAAGAACGGGGTGAGTAGCGCGGGTACCTTAGGAGGTAGGTGGCTCTAGGAGGTAGCTGAGCGTAATGACCTGCTCTGCTGGGCCTTTTTGCTCTTTCCTTCGGATGCTGAAATGCCGAAGCTAGAGGCTCGACTTGCCTCCACTGGTAGTTGAGCAACTGCCTACCCAAGCCCAGATAACATTGTAGCCGCGACTCCGGGATCCTCGCTACCTTGGCCGAGACGACGAAGCCTAACCTTGGGTTAAGTACTTAAGGTAGCTCTTTCCAGGTGATGCAGGGCAACGGCAACCGTTTCTGCCCCGAGGCATTCGCCTGGAACGTGCTGTGTAAGAAGTCTGACTGTCCACAAGCCATCATCCCCTTTGGCATTGCGGGTTCTGCCCATTGTTGAGGCTCCTACACGAGCACAAGCGACTCTTTTCTTACACATCCCTCCCGTCTCCTCGCTGGCCCTCTTCGAGGATGTCTATCCTCTGCTGTTGCCGCAACCGCCAGCCCGCCGACGAAGACACACCAGCAGAGGCCATTGGACTGCCTGTCCAGCCACCCCGTGCAAGGCTGTCCAAGACGCTGTCACGATCCGACACTGACATGTATCTCTCTTCCATCCTGGCGTCTAGGGCCCCCTCACAACTCATCATGCCCGCATACCACAACATTGTCGATCCAGAAGTTGTCGATGTAGACGACTCCGACGAAGACGGCCCGGAAAGAGATGTACGAGAGCCGAACATGGGCGCCCTGGGACTGATCAAGACAAAGCTGATCCGGCGGTTATCCCACCGAGCCAATGCCAAGACCGGCTCCCGGCCCTGCGTCGGTGCCAGCGATGAGGAACTCGCCCGTCGTGCAGAGCTCAAGCGCCTGATGCACAAGCGAATTCAGGAAGAGCTAAAGAGCGAGGAAGAGGAAGAGGATGACGATCTTAGGCTTGCATCTCTCGAACCGCCTAGCATTAGTAACCACAGAGAACCCGAGCTCCCAGGCGGCGGGCCTAGGGACACCATTGAGTTCTCAGTGTCGGGTATTGGCGAGCAAGAAACTAACAAGGAGGCTGCCACAATATCGGAGACGTCACTCCTCGAAGCTCCTTTCATCAACAGACCGCAAGAGTCACGTCCCCGGCCAACTAGTCGAGCTGCGTCTATTACGAGATCCATCCACGACTCTTGTAATGAACGTGATGCACCCCTGAACGAGCTGGAGCCTATGAGCCCACCGCCATCCCCTTCACGCCTTACTCCTGTTCACCTGTTAGGGAGGAGCGGTCGTGCATCACCATCTACCGTTTCATGGCGCCTGTCCTATAGTGCAATTCACATTGAAAGTTATATCGAGCCACTGATAGAAACTAGACAATTGTCTCGCCCTCAGTCGCGTGAGTCACTGGTGGAAGGAGCAGCAGTCTCTCGGCGGGAAAATGATTCAGCAGTGCAAGACGAAACGACCGACCCCAGCCAAAAATTGCAATTCGAACACCAGACAAGCTATGGAATCAACCACAAAGCGAATGACATGTCAGGTCATTCAGTTGAGGCAAGCGACGGCCGCTATTCACCGCTAGATATGTGGTTGCGTAGCCAGGACTCGCATTGTACCTCGATCTTCTCGAGCCGATCAAACAGCGATATGGGACTTGAACGTCCTAACGAATCCGGCATTCGGGAGCAGCCCGATGACCTGCACAAGTCTCAGAACTTTGTAGGCCTGTCAAGGCCCAATGGAAACATCGACAATCCAGGTTACATTCCCCGAATGCACAGTTCAGGCGCCCAACCAAAATCATCAGAACGTAGTCCCGATGACGGTCAACATTTGATCATCGCACAGAGAAACGACCCGGTTACGTTGAATCAGTTCTCAAATCAGATAGGCAACGTACTTCCGGAAGACCCAAACATGCAGGATCAAGTTCAAGACATATCGTCGCGATACAGCTCTTCTCGATATACCACACGCCCTAATAGCCGGCAAGCGACTCCAGGAGATTCACGCCTTAGTTTAACAGAGGTCTTAGGGAGTCGCAGAGTTTTGCAACCCGTTGCTCCCAACTATGGTGAGTCTAAACCTCGACTAATGGCCCGCCCATACGAGCCTTGTCAGAACTGATAAAACTACAAGGCCTCGTCAATCCATATCGCGCAACAACCGGTGATAATTCGGAGAATAGCTCGTATCAAACCGCTCCAAACAAAACACCATCATTGGCGCACACAAGCCCAAATCTAGGGCCATCACAATGTCCAACGGCAGGCGCTTTATCTACAAATACTTCGGAGACAGCGAGCTACAAACAGCGAGAAGAAGAGCTCAAATCTATTGAGAAACGTTTCGGTCTCGCACCAGCTCGCCGGTATCCCATGGCGCCTATTCGCAGCAAGTTTCGGGAAGAGTTCGAGGAACCTAAGAGCTCAAGCAACAGTAAATTATCGATTTTTTCAAGGTTGTACATTGGGTTTCCAAGGCGGGCTAGGATTCCAAGCCCCCATACCGAATTCAACAAGAGCAATGAGCAGACCCGACAGGACTCAATAGGCGTTCGGAACCTGAATACAAGACTGTCATCTAATTTAAATTTGGATAGGGATCATACTACTACACCCTCCAATACGGCGTCCGGAACCCATGTAGGAGAGGGCGTTCTAAGTCAGCCATTGCACACCTTCAAGCACGAAACAAATAGGCGTCATAGGCGATGTAAAGAAAAAGCAATCGAATCGTCAATGCCAAGTGGAAATATTGATAAACTCGGAGCTCGATCCATCCCTACAGCCAATCAACGCCCAGCTTTTACTGAGTTACATAACACAGATGAGAGAAGGAAAGGCTCTGTAGAGAACCCCTTTTCGTCCTCCAGAATACCAAAGGAGGCAGCGACCTCGAATGAAGTTGTGGTAAATAACACTGTTGATATACATGCTGGTGTGTTTCACCAATGGGTGGAGCAGCTTCAGGCCGAGGATGTACAGCGACGAAGTCAAATGGGGTCAAGAATGAGCAGTCACAAACAGAAACCCTTTAGACTGCGGACTCCCCCAGCATCTTGGGCCAAGTGGCCTTCATTCACACGAGAGGAGAGGACGGCACTGGCTGGAGGGAAAGACAAGGTGAACAGTTGGGATTTCGCGTTGGCCATCGACACAAATCCTCCCGAGAGCAAAGGGGAGAGTAAGCCAGTGTCTAACGGAAATGATCTGACTGCAACACCACGAACTCTATCGAGCCAGGTCAGCAAGGCATTGAAATCAGGCTGGAATAAAGTGGTAACACATACGGTGTCTCTCAGCCGCGCTTCAGACCATAACTTTGCGGAAATGCGCGCTCGAGCGTCTCCCAGGTTTTTAGAGTATCCTGAGCTCGAATTTCTTCCTACCGTAGGAGGCTACAAAGAAGTACAAGCACTTGACCAACAAATAAGCACTATGAAGCGTTATTCCACATCAAAGGGGGGAGCCACGCAACAATCCCGTAATAATGCCACGGGGCATCCATTAGCCAGCCGCATTGCTGAAGAAATCCGTAAAACTCGGATTCAGAGCGCAGACACCGCTTGGGATGATGGCGACTATCATAGCAAAGATCTGTCAGCTGTACAGTTTACATTACCTGCGCATCCGTTATGCACACACCGTTCTAAGTCTTGTGATCCACAATTCGGTACTTCGGAGTCACAACGTACATACGAAGATTGTGTACAAGCTCAGATGCTCGACGATGACGACGGTAAAGAAGATACGGACAAATCGATAATCAAACGCGCCAAATCCACAGGAAACATTGAAGCTAAACTATCTAACCATACACTACTTATGGGCGGGAACGGTACTCGCGATCATAGGGCCTTTGCGGGGGTGCCTGGTTTACGAAGACATAAATCTCTAGGCTGGATCCGTGGATACAGACGCAGTGGCGAAAGAGACAGGCTTACCGCGGTAAAATAATGGTAAATGCATGGCGAGGGCCCTAAGAAGTAAGCATCCTTGGTTGTTTGATTGGAATTGACTACACCTTTCCTCAATTGAAACGACATTGTTTTGAAGCTATAGAACGTGAGTATAGGTTTGCGCCATCGTGCTGGACAGAGTGGCCATCCCGAAATGGAGGGGATGGTAATAGCTAATGTGGAAGAGGAGGCGGTTACAAGAGAATCGGAGTTTCTTGAGGTTAAGTTCTGCCATTATGACATTTGCTCAAGCTCTTCTTTTGTAAATAGCTAGTAACTCGACGTGAGTATTCGAATGTATTTTACGACTATAATATAAATTCCCACAAGACCGGTATCCCATTATCATGATACCTTCTGTGCTGTTATTCTAATTTGGCACCAGCATAAAGGTGTGTACGAGCCTGGTGCTTTCGTACCTAGGTAGGTTGGGACAAAGCACATGCATGAGTATGGCCAAGAGGCGTGGATTCATTCGCGCAATACCAAGTTTGCGTCTACCCCTGTGATTGTATTCCAGTTCCAATAGCTGTGAACAGAATCTATTGTGTCGAAACCATGAAAGCCGAAGTGAGAAAATTGTGCCAACTACTTGAACAAATAGGGTTGATGCTGTTCAAGGACAGTAATTGTGCGGCGGAACAATAGAACTTGTTTTTGGACAACCAGTCAGTTCTACTACAACTCGACAGCTTCTATGTTTGTCTTGGAACAATACACAGGTTTCCAGCCACACTGCCATATAAAATGGTGTTAAGTGGTGTTAAGTGTTTGCTCATTCGGCACCATCTTCTCTTGATTAAACCCCACGCGCGACCTCAGAATCAACCCCGTGGAAACTAAAACTCAACCTACAGGACAATCACGTTGTTTCGTTTTCTTTCTTTCGAAGATACCCCCACCTTTTCCTTCAGGAACAACAAGAGTACAAAGAGAAAAAAATGGCAGAAGAGAGCCTTCTGGTAACCGACAACTTTGCGCGGCATTGGCTCATGTACTTCAAGCTCGACGGCAGCCTGGTCACCGGAGCGGCGTTTGAGGTACCCTGCGAGGTCTGCAACAACCGGTTAGCTATAACCGAGGCGCCCAACGGCGTCGACGTTGAAGAGTTCACAGTCTTGCCATGCGGCCATGCATTGGGATACGAATGCCTGAGTCAGTGGTTGCGAGTCAGCGTCGACCCGACCTGTCCCCACTGTAGGAGCCCCCTGTTCTACGATTGTGAGCGCAACCTTGTGCCCCGAAGCATCAAGCCAGACGGTAGCAATATGCACGACGCCATTTCCGACTGTATCTCCGAGACTGGAGAGCTGCCGATGCTGTGTTCCGAGTGCGAGCTCGACGAGAATGATAATCTCGGCCGCTGTCGTCGGATCGGCCGTCGGACCGTTCATCGCAATCGTCGTGATTCGATGCCGGACTTGATCTTCGGACCCCCCGGGACCCCCAGACTCATCGGCGGTTACAGCTTCGGCTCCACTATCAATATCGACGCTAACTTTGGCTATGATGAGCTTCAGTTTGATGGGGGTGAATATGCAGACCGAGCTGAACACTCACCCCCGCTGTCGCCGCGTATGGTACCGGCGGGGCGCGATGTGCAGCACATCTCGGTCTACGACTTTCCCAGCATCAGAATCCAGATCCAAGGCGGAGAGATAGATGTGGAGGAAGTCCGAAGATTGGTTGACGAAGAGCTTGGCGAAGAGCCGGACATCGAGGACATACCGGAGCATGCTAGGAACCAGGCTGTCTCTCTTATCTCCATGCGCATAGCGACACGTTTTTTCCGCCGGGGTTAGGGATAATGCTGACCTGTTACTATGAACATCGACTATGACACTCTCTACAGCTTCGGCATCGATGTGAACATGACCGCGGCGCTCATAGAATATTCTATTAGGCTCCGCTCCGGTTTGCAACATAGACACACACTTACGTGACGCGGTAAGACACTAGGGCTTCCTAAACTATAGGCGCCTCACAATAACAATAGGGAAGAATGACGATTTGAGGAACAAGGGAGAGAGGAGAGAGAGCGTAGGAGCAATAATTAGTATTCAATAGACAAGGTGCTAAAAGAGAAAATCATACTTTGTTGTAGGTCGATGAATCAAGTCCAGTGCGGAGCGCGAGAAACCTGTGCTGCCGATAATTTGTGATCAGTAGGATATGAGAGTGAAGAACTGCCGAGAACTAGTTAGACATTAATCGTGACATGTTAGTAAACAAGCCCTCCGTAGGTATTCCGGGTTCCCGATAACCCCCCCTCGCCCCCTTTTAACCACCACGTCGCCTCATACCCAAGCCCTTCCACTTTACTTCCAGGCGTGGCTTCGTTCCTCACGGAATAACCCAAGCCAGACCACAACGGACAGTCGGGTCCAAGTGAGTATATACTCGACACTCTCTCACGAACCAATAAGCTGGATAATGCTCCTCATCAATGACAGACAGAGTCCAGTACCAGCACCGCGTTCCCGAGACAATTAACTAACTACGCTGGACATCAACCGCCGCCGGAGGACAGAAAGAAAAGAAAAGGAAATGAAAGGAGAGCGTCGTGCCAGCCTAGTCTGTTCTGTTCTGTTTGATCCGTTCTTTCTTTCTTTCTTCTTCATCTTCTTCAGTTCTGTCTACACGCCGCGTCGGAAAAAAAACTAAAAAACTTCACACGCTGGCGGCGGCGAGCCCGCGGAGGCGCGCCCGGCGGTCGCGGTGCCAGACGGCTAGGGCCGAGGCGACGGCCATGACGGCCCAGCGCTCGCCGAGACTGCCGTTGGCGCCGGCGCCAAGGAAGCGGAAGCGCAGGACCTCGGGGGCGAAGAGGCCCGGGCCGGCCGCCCAGACCGCGACGACCTCCCTGCCGCCGGAAGACGGGGCGTTGTTGTGGTCGTCGGTTGCGCTGGCCCTGTCACTGTTCTTGGCCCTGGCCTTGGTCTTGTTGTTCTTGCCGCTGGTGGTGGTGGTGGTGGTGGCGCCGGTGGTGTTGACGAGCCGCACGAGCTTCCACCCCGAGTGCCGCCCGCCCAGGGCCTCGACCTCGACGCCGCTGCTGTGCCGCCACTCGAACGACTCTCTGCGCCCGGAGGACCGCCCCACCGCATTATCGGTTGTCCGCGGAGGGGGAGGGGGAGGAAGGGTGTGGATGCCGAAGGCCATGACGCGCGCGAGGGCGCCGATGGGCTCGAGGAGCTCGCTCGTGGCGTGGCGGCGCGAGCCCGGCGGGGGCGGGAGCGAGATGCTCGCGCAGCGGCTCGGTTGCGGCGCGTGGTCGACGTATGCTAGCAGAGGTGCTTTTGCACGGCCATGTTTTAGCAAGGGGGTTTCTTTCTTTCTTCTTTTCTATTTATTTACATGCTGACCGTAGGTAATCACAACGATGGGGACGACGGAGGGATAGAATTGATGGTCTCCTAGGTGTGATATACATACCGTCCTCCGACACGTCGCTGTGCACCGCCAGCCCGGGCCTCGAGGCGAGTGACGACGTCGTCGTCACGGCGTACAGGGGGCGGTCCCGGTCCTCGGCGAGGACGCAGCGCCGCGGGCCCTGCGGGTACATGGAGAACGAGGACGGGAAGATCCGCGTCGTTGTCGTCGTCGTCGTCGTGGTTGTCGCGGGCCCCTCGCCGCGGTGGAAGTACGCGCACCCGGGCGCCGCCGTGCGCGAGAGGCCGGCGGTGCTGCGACGCCCGCGCCCGTCACCACTGCCGCCCGCCGTCGCCTCCGCGTACGAGGGCGGGCTGTCGCTGTATTCGGGCCGTGCCATTCGTCGATTTCTTCGTCCAGTGGCTGGTTGACCGGGGGCTTTTCGTCGGGGATGTGGACGGTTTCATTCCGCGATAGCGCTGCTTGCTCTGCGTGGGATCACACTACGCACGATGTTGCGTTGAGAGAGAGGAAAGAGGGAGGATGAGGCGTGAGGGTCTAGGTGATCGAGGTAGCGATTCGTGATATGAATAGTACATTTGCGCAGGTGAGAATACCTGGCTGTGCCTCGTGCATTTTTAAAGTTGGGATGCCTGATAATTAGACATAAATGCTATTCGTAGCCGTGGGAAAGGGCTGCCGACTCTACTGCGTCCGACTTACTGCCTTACATGCATCAGCATTTTTAGACTTTTAGACGTCAACATAATGTGCAGCAGGCAACGGTGGGCAGCGGCGAGCATGAACGGGGATTGCTGCTCTAATACTTAGGAATCGTTACTGACACTCAAAGTATGTTCACTACTGGTCGCCATAACTTACTTTCCATTATACCTAGGTAGGTAAATATACCCCGTCTCAAATTCGACTATCATATAATGAAGACCGTCACGATTCCATTCACGAGTATATCGGAAGAAGAACCCCTTGAGTGAAAGAAACATTACTTTATTGGTGTATCATATGCAGTAGTAATCTCGGGACTCGGATTCTTGAGTCCCAGTAAGGGCGAGAGAGACGGTGAAAAAAAAAAAAGGTAAGGAAGCGTCCCATCAGCGGCATGGCATGGCATCATCCCCACGACATGTCTTCTAATTGCGATGGAGCCACCATCCAATCGACACAAAGGGAAAAGTTGACGGAGCAATCCAAAGCCGGGCTCCGTTTCCTATCAGCCACCACACGGAGAAGCCGTAGCTGTAATCGAATGCGTGAGGGTATAATGCATAGACAGAGTGAAAAAAAAAAAAGACGAGAGCATGAAAATGAGAAACTGCGAAAGGTCTCGCTAGTGTGAAGGTATAACGGTGACGAGGTGCGTATCGTGGTATGCACGGTGAAGGACGTTATAAACGAGATGGAGATGTTACCATCTGTCCGGGTGCTCAGACTGAGCAGCGCGTGAAGTGCGAGGGCGCATAGTGTCTAGGTGAGACTCGTGTAAAGATGGGTGTGTCAGAGCGTGAAGAGAGGCGTCCTAAGCCTTCTTTTTCTGCCGCTGCTGGTGTTTCTTCCATTCGATTTGCACGACCTCCAAGAATCTCTGCTCGTCCTTAATAGGGACCCACGAAGTGAGAGACTTCATCGCGTTCTCAAAGTCGGAGTCAATGAGTGTCGCATGCAGTGTGTCGATGATGGCGAGACTAGTTGCATGTAATATTTCTAGGCCCTGAGACGAGGGATGCCCCTCTGGTTCCTTGCCTGTTCCAGAGCTACTCTCCGGCTCCTCAGGTGGAGAGGAGCCGAGCAGCATAAAGACGTCCCAAACGCGGAGCTGAACTGGGAATGGTATCGAAAGGTTAAACAGAGTCAGATACCATCGCGTGGCATAAGCCGTGGGGTCGATGCAAAGCTCTTTCTAAATCATGTTAGAGTCGAGTCCTCTGACAGATTTCATGTTTCTCAACTTACAAGCACTTCTGCCACGTCCTTTTCGTTCAGCCAATGCGTTTCAAAGTCTTTCAAAGCACCTATTAATTCAGCAAACCCGGATTGATATATTCGGTTAAGACCACGAAAGCGCCAGATTCGAACAAGCATGATGAAGCATTGTTCCTCCTCGTAATAGCTAAGTAAAGTTGCGGCTAACGGTGCCATGCCTTGGACGTAACCTGTTTCGGGGAAGTATAGGGATAAGGCATGCAGAACTCGGAATAGGAGGCGTTGTCCCCCTCGGTACCGCCGCCGGAACATGATATGCTGGTTGATTGTCCTAGGTACATCCAGGTCAATTTGCGTATCGTCAGGCGACGGCTCACCCACGAGGCGGCGGAAGGCAGCTATAAGCTCCTCGTCGGATACGTAGTTGGCCTCGCCGGCCTTTGCACTAGTGGCTAAAAAGGAGTACCAAGCCGCGGACCTCCAGCAATCCGGAATGCCCTTCCATGTGCGTTCTATCAACTTGGGATTATTCACGTCAAAATGAAAGACGGTACCCTGTCCTTCGGAACCTGGCCTCACTACCTTGGCCATCTTCCGCCACTTCTCAGAGCGCTTTAACTCCTTGCGCTTCAGGTCGGCTGATATCTTCTCTATCGCCTCAATTTCGGTGGCGTGCGAAAGACCAGGTTGCAATGCGAGAAGATCGCCGGCCTCATCTATTAGCCTCCTATCTTTATTGTGCGGGAGCTTATTGGTCGCTTGGCGAATGGTGGAACGAACAGACCGGCGCGATAATGCAGACACTTCCGACATGTGCGTGTTGAGGGACCGCGCCGACAACTTCCTCGAAGGGGCGCGCTTAGCGCCCAACGAAAGTGATGTGACGTCCTTTCGGGCCAGAACGTTTCTGTGTTTGCGCGACGAGAACCGGACGGGCGAGGACCCGGCGGCCGAAGCTGTACCGGGCGGCGAGCTCGAGTCCGGCTGATGGGGGACAATGAAACCGTAGCGATCCACGTCGCGTCCTTCCACACCCTCCCAGTCCTCGATGCCGCCGGCCAGTTCATGGTTACCGTGTGGCGCCAGCGAGGACGTAGAAGCCGACATTAGAGTAGGGGGTCCACGTGCTCGGTCGTTTGGGCTGTGACAATCGCGGCGGGTTAGCATGGTCAATGGGCAGGGCGGGCTGGATAGTCAAGGAAATCATACGCGTCATGGCCATCCGCATCGGACGAGACTTTAGGGGGAGGCTCCAGTGTCTGGCCAGGTGGCCAGGGCACGTCCAGCGGGAGGAGTTCGCCAGATTCATAGAGAGATCTCACCTTTTGAGATTCCTTCTCAGCCTCTGCAGAGATGACCCGGATGCTGGGCGGCAGCGTGCGGGCGGTGGTGGATGCGGTGTCGTTGAGGGGCGCGTCGGGGAGCTGGAAGGGCTGCTGGATCATGGCGGCGACACCCATGTCGTCCTGTCGCGGCGGCCGCGTAGGCGGTGGGCCGGGCTGCACATGGTCCTTCTTGGGGGGGACGAGGGGGAAGACGCGGGCTTTGGCGCCGTGGCTGCCGTGGTGGCTGCTGTGATGGCTGTGATGGCTGCTGCTGTGGGCGAGCTGCGGCTGTTCGGCGATGGCGTCGCGGTCGGCCATCTTCTGGGAGCTGGCGCTCGTCTTCCACGGACGCTTGCCGCCGAAGATGAGGCTGCCTCGGATGGAAAAGGAGAGCTTGCTCAAGTCATCCTCCTCGAAGAAGCTCTCGCAGGGGATGGTGGTGGAGATGGCGGGCGATGCTGGGCCGACACTGCTCTGGCCGGCAGACGCGCGGACGGTGGATGAGGTAGCGGTGGTCGTATGCGGGTGTGCGCCCGTCGCTGGAGCGCCTGAGGGACGGCCTGAGGGATGCGCTGCGTGAATCGGGTTAGCGGCTGTGGGCAAATGGGAGCGAGGGAGGGACCCACTGCCGGGGTGCTGGTGTTGGTGCTGGGGGTGCTGGTAGTGCTGGTAGTGCTGCTGCTGCGGGTACCCACTCCTGCCGTGCCCGTTTCCCTGCCCATTCCCATGGCCACTATTCCCACGGCCATGGTTGACGTGCCCGACATTGCCTTCCCCCATTCCGTCGTCCTCCTCCGCTGGCTGCGGCTTCTTGCGCAGTCGCTTCATGGACGCCGTCGATGACGATGACTTGAATGGGCCGGACCGGAAACTGAAGCTCCTCGCGAACCGCTTCGAGAACTGCGGCGGCGGCGTGGCCGGGGACGCGGGCAGCGTCGGGGAGGCCGTGCTGCCGACCGAGAGCGCGGGCGACGGCGACAGGGACGCCTCGCTGACCCGCGCGCCCTCGCCTGCCCCGTCCCGCCGTCGCGCTATCGCGGGCGGGGGTACGGTGTAGCCCCGGTCTCGGCCGTGGCCCGCGGCGGCGGCGCGCTGCCGCTCGTGGCGCGAGTAGATCGAGGAGCCAGCCGAGGCGGGCCGTAGCGCGAGCGGTCGCACGCCCGAGGCCTTGTCGATGGTCTCGTACGCGAAAGGGTCGTCGTCGTCTTCGTCGTCCTCGCTACTGCTGCCGCGGCTGCTGTTCGCTGCGTAGTGGGCGTGCGCGCGCGAGCGGTACGAGCGCGTGGATGGACTCGATGCGTGCGGCGAGTCCCGCCGTAGACTGCTGTCGAAGCTGCGAGGCGTGCTGATGGTGCGCAGGGCCGGGTGTTGCTCGGCAGGCGGCGGTGGACGGCGGGGTGGCGCGACGACGAGGGGAGCGGGCGAGCGTGCCACGGCGCTGCGGTGCAGGTTGAGCGAGGAAGAGCGGGGGAAAGCGCGCAGGGGCGAGCGAGGCGGCGGCAGGGGGATCGGGGGTTCCAGGGCCACGGTCTGGTCGTACCGCAGCGCTATTAACCTCGTGTCGTCTCGGAACGGCGCCGGCGCCGTGTACCGCTTTTCCTTGCTATGCCGATGCCGCGCGCCGCTGTGATTATTTGGTGCTGCTGCCGATAGCAACTGTGGTGACGGATAATTCGCAGGTGGCGCAGCCGTCCCGGATCCTGCGACGCCTCCTTGCGCAGCTCCAATCATGATATTGAGACGTAACCTTGAGCACCCTAGGTTAGGATCCTATTTTCGTGTGCTGTAACGCAACTGTGACACGCACACACCCGTCTCGGCCCAGCGAAGGCGTTAAGGCTGGGGGGCGCTCCGGTATCACAATGTTGTGTCTGATGCTTGCTTGCTCGACGTCTCCAATTCCGCGTCGGTATCTGATTGATGGAGCAGAGGAAAGACTAGCCGCCTTTGCCTTGTCTTGGGTCGATTAATATGCGAGGAGCCGTGCGAGCTTTTAGTAGTATGGAACGTGATCAATATCAGCTTACGAGGCCTTCCCTTTATCAGTTGGTTTCCGACGGGGGGCCAGAATGATATAGTATTACACGATCATCTGTCATGCATCAATCAAGCAGGCTAGCTTCGACCACCACCACAGTAATATGTGGCAACTTTGTAGAATGACTCGCTCTCAATTGCTGGTGTTGACTCGTTTCGATGCTGGGCAGAGCTGCTGTAGGGGAGGTTTATGTTAGCATTTGGTGATAGAGTAGTATTTAAAAAAAAGAGGAAACCCTCGGCGTCTGCCTGAGCAAGAGGGTGTGCTGGATACACGGCCTATCGAATTGAAGCATACCGGCTGGCAAAAGGTCGAGCAACGAGGCCACTCGATAAGCTATGTCCTCTTTATAATGGATTGCAAATCTCGTCCTGTCGATGTCGTCGGTGTTTGAAGCTTGCCTTCGCTATCCACGAAACGTGGCCCGGATATTGTCCTGTATCTGTATACTTGGTTGGAGTCTTCGGCCAGGTCGCCCGGTGGCACGCTATCGAGTCAGATACCGGTATAAGTCGCTTTAACGAGGGGTTCTACATGCACGGCTTGTTTTCTCCGGGTAGAGGATCAAACAAGACGAGGTGCGTATGAAACGAATAACATCAATAACGGGGACGGTGGTGGTAGTGATGATGATGGCGGTGGCGGCGCCTCTTGCTTTTCTTTCCCTCAATTCAAAACATTGAGCGTTGTCAATCGTCGGGAAGACGGTCCAGCACGCGCCCACTCGCACCGGCGACCTACGTAGCACCAACCACTCGCATACCTTACTCATGTAAGTGATGACCTACCCTACCTACATGCTGGCTGTCCAGCTAAGCAGCCTACATATGCAGCTCTTTTTTTAGTCAAGTCAGTCAGGCCTTGGTCGTAGCCGGGTCCCCGACCGAATCGCACGCTCACGACAAACCACATGATACGCCAGGCCGCCCCGTCTGCATCTTGGTCGTCACGGTCCGACTGTGCACAATGCCAGGCCGGCCACTTATCCAAAAATGCCGAGAAGTCCCAAGTGGGGGCATCCACCAGCTTTGTAAGGCCCCGTCACGCACATACATTTCATATCGGCATTGGTCCAGGACGCGGCACTTTCTGGGGTCGATTTTTCGGATAGGAAGTCTCACTATCTAAATATGAAGCTAAACCCATTGTAGTTGAGACCCCATCTCTACTATAGAATGCTTCCCTTTTAACCCAATTTGTATAGGATACCTCGAATATCCTTGTTTAGCCTTGGATATCCTTACTACGTACATACTAACTACCCTTTTATTTCTCTAGGTTTTCCTCTATCCTATACTACTTTCTCCATTGCGTTTCTTAGTGTTTTTTCGAAGGTGTACTTGCGTAGCTATCTTAGAACAAAAGATTACTTAAAGCGTAATCCGGTAATACTTCTATATAGGTGTAAACTATTGCTAATCTGTTGTACTTGCAGGTGCCATTTAATTAGCTAACGTACTTACGCCAGGGATCCCATAGGTTTTGCTTGGAGTCCTATACAAATTGGGTTAGAAGGGAAGCATTCTATAGTAGAGATGGGGTCTCAACTACAATGGGTTTAGCTTCATATTTAGATAGTGAGTCTTCCTATCCGAAAAATCGACCCCGCACTTTCTCCTTCGAGGCAGACACCAGGCTCGACGAGCGAGGTTCAACGGGCGCGTGGCCTCGAGTGGCAGGCTTATACGTAGGTTAGCTGGGTAGCTGATGTGCACTACGCAACGCTGTGTCACGTATCATTTCCCACCCTCCCGGTGATTGATCCGTGTAGGTGTAGGTGTTAGATAGTGTTATTATTAGCTACGAAAGGCCCTCCGACGACCCGGGGCTTCTTGTTCTTCACCGCAGCTACCTACTCTACTCTACTCTACCGTCCAACTGGCCATTTGTCACTTACACATGGCGACGGTTACTCACCCTCCACGTAGGCAACCAGCCGTGTGGCGGCGGGTGAAATCTCCCGCAACCCCTCCCCCTCCTCAGTAACACCTATTACTGTTTCTCCCGGGCTTCTCCCCTGGTGAGCTGCCACGGGACTGAGTCTGTGGCCCCCGAGATGCGCTGTATAGTAATAGAGCGAGGCTCTCCGGAGCCTGTCCAACAGGGCACAGCAGGTCTCATTGGTGGCTTGGTGTGCCCTGCGGACTGTACTGTCCTTTTTCCCTGTATGGCCTACCTAATCCGGGATAATCACGTTCCAGCATCGTGCCGCGGTACACAGCGCCGCAGAGCCACGATCCGCACGCCCGCAACGTTTCGCAGCGCATGGCATGTGGCCGGCGGGGGTACTTGTAGTTGGACTAATCATCCACCACCTGCTGCCTCTGTACATATGCATACTCTAACCTAGGCAGTGCCCTATGCTCCCTTCACGAGCATCTCACTCTTCCCATACCAGGCCCGATTCAGCGTGTCTCCGCACTCTTGTGTTTCTCCGAGGGGTGGGGGAGTTGGTCTGCCACACCACTTTTCCCATGTGGAATCCATCATATGGGAAATCTTGGTCTACTTGCCTAATCAGGCAACAGGAGGGGTCGAGAAGCGAGCCCGCGGCCCGCCCCCAGAGTACCTATCAAATTGACCAACACCCTCCGTTTTCTATACAATCTTCTTCGTTGCCTAGGATGGGGGAGACTTGGTGATCTGCGTACATACCGGAACAGCTGTCTAGTCGGCATCGGAAGGTGGCATATGAACAGAAGAGCACACACTCAGTTTCAGCGTATCACAACAAACATCAGCGAACATCGTGGCAAAATACTGATTTTCCAGCGGTATCGAACAGCGGGGTAGAGAGCGGGTAGGTACTTTAGTAGGAGGATGAAACCAAGCGGGTATCGAGATAGAGATTTGCCCACGTAGTACGGAGTATTCCCACCAGATAAAATAGATTTGACAGCAACCCGGGGACGTGGCCCATTCATCCACCCATCCATCCATCCAGCCTCCCCGCCCGGCTGCCCGTGTGTCTGTCTGTCTTGTCTTATCTGAAGAAAAAAACCGCGCGGGCCAGTGCTTCCGAGTTTCCACCTGAAAGAGCTGGCCCTGGCATTTAGCCAGCAAGTCGTTGCCACTGGGGCCAAGACAAGACAGGAGCAAAAAGATCATACATAACGCAGTATCCAATGAAACAAAAACAAAAACAAAAATAAAGATAGAATAGACGAATAAGCGGCAAGACTCGAGGCCATTCCGCGGCATCGGATACAGAGAGGCGATGGCTTGGCGTTTTCCCTCTTCGTTTCGAGGCCCGGTTTCGTGGTAATCGTCAAGTAGGTAGGTATTGTCTCCGATCTGAAGCGACGGCCTGCGACCGGGATCGTTGTTCCGGGTCGCGAAAGATCACGCCAAAGATAATTTCAGGGTCACTGCGGCGGAAAAAAGTTGGCAATCAGGTCATCCAGGGTCACGAACTTGGCTGGAACTAAACAGTTCTGAAGTTAAATGGATTAAAAATAATGCCTGCTTATGTAGTGAACTAGCTGCATACGATAAGTGTAAGACATGATTTGATAATGCCACCATGCCTTTTGGATTTTTAAAAAATCGATAAATGTTGGGGCTATCTATTCTATGTTATACCCACGATGATTATGTCATCAAACCTCCAAAATTAAGTTTGACTTTGCAGTCTCTGGGTTCGTAAATGATATCCTGGTCTTCTAGCCTACTTGCCATCTTCTTCAGCGGCGCCGTATCGCCTTAGCTGCCGGCTTCTCGCGATGATAATTACAGGGTGTATCCCTGCCCAACCGCAAGAAAGTTGGGGGATCCTTCACTTGTCACATCAACGCCACTCGACGCATGCCAGCACTTGCCAGTTGTTGGCCTAACAGTCATGATAACTCAAGTAGGCAAAAAGGCACACACGTGCGCCGCCAGCTTGGCCAAAGTGGTGAGATGGATGGTATTGTTCTAGGCTAACAACCAGCGGTGATGCCTCATCTATCACGCTTCGAGCACCTCGTTCTCCCAATCTTTCTCGCCAAACATGGGCCTACTGGGACGCCCACCCACTTCGAGCTTTTCAAGGAATTCGGGGGGTATGGTGGGAATGTATTTCCTCTCCCTTTCGCGATTCACGCCGCCAAAGCCTGCGCCGAAAGAGATGAGCATATCTGTGACCGAAGGGAGGGTGAATGGTAACATGACAGACGGATCGAGGTTGATGCCATGGGGCAAATCGTCGTCGTCGTCTAGATCAACGTGGGGCGTGCCCTGCACACTTCCGGCAAGATCTATGTCGTGGCCATTTGATGTAGGTTTCACTGGCGTCGCCGGCGTGCTACCAGGCGGCATCGGTGACATTGTCCTCCTTTTATCTCTTCGTATAGCAGCTTCCTTCTGTATCACATCGAGATACTTTAAGGCACTTTTGGGAAGTCCCTTTTCACCGACTTCTAATCGATAGTTCTTGGCGGCGTATATCAACTGTTGAGGACTCAAACGTTTGAGTTGTTGCAGTGTCCCGACCAAGGCTTCAAGGTCATCGGGGTCAAGTGAGGAGAAGCACTGCAGCCATTGGAGTAACTGGACGACAGGGGCCAGATGTCTGCGTGCAATTTCCACTGTCGTTTCGCCTGTAGCGTGAGTCTCGCCGTGTTCGTAGTGTTCTGGTTTGCGGTTATTTGCTCTAGCCCAGTCTTCCAGGACCGAAACATTCATTCTGATCTGCATCGCTTTCGTCCTGGCCAGATACTTCCGGTTATTCATAATCCGATTGAAGAGTTCGGCCCCAAGCCAATAGAGCAGTTGAGAGATGATTTGAGATGTGATGACCGAGTGTATATCATAGAGGTCGAGAACGAACAGTGTTGACGAAAGTAGGGAGGTCACATTGCGAGGCGCCGGCTTGGCGCGCTGCTTGGGTGATGGCGGTCGAAATCGCTTCTCGAGAGGTTCCGCCTTGACCTCCTTTTTCCTCTTGAAAAGCTTCCACTCGTGTTGAAACGTGACGTCCTCAAGACCAGGAATTGTCTCGTGGTCTAGCACCGCTGGATCTAGCACCTTATCCATTCGTCTTTCAGCGTCTCTAACAATCAGGATGAATATCTCATTGATGAGTTCGGAGAGTTGTGCCTGGAACTCAGTTGTCGCCTCCAATAGGCCGGCGTCTTTCCTCAAGTAATGCAACAATAAAGTCGCATTTGACATCCAAAAAGCCAGTATAGTCATATCCCACTGATATTGCTCCACGACATCGTTTATTTTGTCTTGGGCGGTGACGAGTAGTTTTTCTAGAAGTTCATGGCTCGCGTGATAATGTGCATAGCGAGCACTCAAGAATATCATGTTCGCAGGTACGGGCTTCTGAGATGGCGATCGTTGTGGGCGCATGTTTGTAATGATGATATCGAGTATTCTATCGAGCTCGCTTTCCTGGAACACGAACATTTGATCATGTAGGCAACGATTCCAGTCGAACTCTTGTTGTTCCTCCTCAAATTCCTCCAAAGGCTTCGCACGTTAGTTAAGAAATGCATTATCAATGTACTTGGGAGACTTGCCTCGGGTTGATCATCAAATCCCATGTTTCCAAGATCGACCTCGAGGTCCCTCGCGCTGTCCATCATCATTCGGCGTCGAATTTCATTTTCGGCCATCTCTTCCTCGAACCTATCCTGAGAGAAGCCCGGGTTATAAAAATCGTCCGTCACGCCGGCGCTCCCAATGGCGTAGCCGTTGTCGTGTAAATAGAAAGACATGTCACTATCAGGTGGCACAAAGTCGAATGCAGTTCTACCTGATGACGTCCTCGTCTCAGGGGATGCCCCATTATCTAACAGTATTTTCGCGATTCCCTTGTGTCGGTTCGTCATAGCCCACATCAAGGCGCTCCAATGGTTTCGGTCTTGCTTGTCTACATCCACCCCAGCATCCACAAGAGCTTGGACGACGCTTTCATGTCCCTGTGAACCGCGCTATTAGCAAGGACCAGACAGTTGCATTGTGCCAATAGCATCACTCACAAAGCAGCTAGCATATATCAACGGCGGCGTGCCATCTTCGTCTGGGGCGTTCACATCGACGAAAGCCTTTGCCTTGCCACCAAGGATCTTAGACACTTGTATGATGTCACCATTGCTGGAAGCCATATTCAGAGCCTTCTGTAACATTGCCTTCTTTTCTTCCTGAGACAACTTATCATCCTCGGCGACGGCATCAACGTCATCAAATGTCTGCCCGCCATGGTGCTGGGCTTGCGCCTGTAACATCTCCATCAGCCGCGTGTCGCTGTCGGCAATCCCTTTTGTCAGCTGCCGGTCATAATCCGGATCGTCAAGCGTCAGGTTGTTGAACTCTAAGGGCTTCGTGGGTATCGGGCTGGTCAGGAATTGCGATTGGCCTGTCGAAGAGCTCGGTTAGCGGCCGGAACGAGGGAATGCAGTGGCAGCAAGTGATGCGCACCTTGCCAGCCGTCGTACATTTCTGTCTCGCGTACGAAATCGGTCGGGACAGTCTTCCGATCGTCGAGCGACTTGGGGAGGTCGGCTGGGAGAGTGCGCGGCATCATAGGCTCGTCATCTCCGAACCCGCCCCCTTCAGGACCCCCGAAATCCATGGTTCGTTAGGAGCGGCATGGGATGGTTTACTGCTTGGGCGGTGGTCGGAGCAGGCACACTACGTCATGCCTCTTCGCGGGTAAAGGGAGTACGGAGTAAAGCGACGGAATTCGAGACCACCGGGGTCATAGATGTTAATAGGCGCTGGGGTGGAGATGCGAATCAGATATAGGGTGTTCTATGGTTCGCAGTTCAACATGTCGTGGGAACCTGGTACATGATGTCGATTGAGGCGTTGAGGGGCCCTAATCTGTCTACCTAGACTGCCTAAGGTATCCACGCAGATGAGGTACGTACCGTACTTTGAACGCTATCTAATTGGTTGAGGCGGGGATTTTGGCCCGTGCACTTGGCATCTGAAAGCCTTCACATCTTAGGTGAGATTTAGGTGCCTACCTAATCATTATGCTGGTTCAGGTGTCAAACTGAAGGCTATCGCCCCCCGCGTATGTTATTGACAGCTTTTCTATATATAAATATCAACATAGTGAAAACTCGATTTGGGTACACACTTGACCCATTGGAACCCGAGCGGCAAGGTAAGGGCTTAACTACTACCTAGATGGCGCAGGTGGATTTCTAAACCGCTCTCTTGGCTAATACCCGGAGACGCTTTACGCCGCCGTCGGGTATGATGGTAAGTTTCACGTGAGTGAAAGGCTTGTCCTTGACTAGACAATCAAAGGCATGCTCTTGGTCGGGGCCGCATTTACTTGGTGTCAGCACCTCAATCCAATCTTGGGCGTCGGCTCCTGGCTCTCCTTCGCCTCTCCACTCAATCGCATCGAGTTTTGCCGACTGAGGAAAGTTCCCTCTAAAAAAGGCCGTATCGATGACGAACCTCTGAATGAGCGCAGGAGCTCCCAGGCGTATAATGGCCCAGTCAACATGCCCTTTAGTCCGCGAGCGAGCTGTCTCCCATCCGTCGGCCATATCCTTGCCTCGGCCTGGGAGGATCAGGTTGTCCTTGGTCCCGAAGTGCTGGTCGCTGCATGAAATGGCCACCGCACCATTCTGGGCCGCGGCCAAGTCGAATATCGCCTCTGTATCGTCCGGGAAGACGGGTACGGCGTGCCCAAACAGGCGGAATCGGGCAATGCCGCCGTCAGGATACATGTTGAGGCGCACGTGAGTATACTGCTTCGCCGTAGGGCTGTCAAGCTTCCAGCCAAATCGTTGAGAGGGACCGCATTCTTCAACGCCGAGGATGGTCTCCCAACCTCCTTTTTCTCCCTTCCACGAGAGGACTTCTTCATCGCTCGAACTGAAGCAGCCCTCGACGGAGATGAAGGGGGCATGGTTACCGGAGAAGAAGGCCGTGTCAACTTCAACACCTTCCACGGTCCCCGAGGCAACGCCGAGGCGGATGACAACCCAGTCAAACGGTGCCGAATTGTGTCTTCTTGTCTCCCAGCCATCGTACCAGGCACCAGTATATACCATCTTACCGGGCTGCCTGATGGGGGCGGTCGGCGTCACCAGATTGCTCGCTTCGGCAAACCATTCATCCGAGAAGCCCAGGATCTTCCCGCCCAATGCACCGGAGATGAGATCTATGAAGGGGGGAGTTAGCCTGGTGCAGCCACAGGACCAATTGCACGGATTCGTCAATCAGCTCCCTCGATGCACTTCTGGCCCCTGTTCCATTGCTGGCTTACCGATGCAGCTAGACCGGAAGGCGCTGTCAATGTCCTCCGAAGCGACCCTTGTCGCGCTGACAGGCTCGAGCTTATAAGCGATGTCCTCCATGGTTTGGTGCTGTCGATGGTTATTTGCAGAGTGAGTGCTGAAGCAACAGAACAGCTGCAGAAACAGAAATCCCAGATTCCATCATACTTTTGGCTTGAGAGGCCGGTGGGGTTATCGGAGGACGGCTCTAACCGATGGTCGCCATCATCTCCGATCATGGTGCCGATATGAGTCTACTTTACCCACGTACTACAATCGTGAAAAGCAAGCCGTCTAGCGTCACTCCAGGTGGAACATGTAAGCTGTTCGCAGTTCGCAGTTCGCTTAATACTCGGCAAAAGCAATTACCGTGCCACCAAGTGGCGCATCTTACTTAGCTGCGTACGGATAGCTAACATACAAAAGTAGGAACAGAACTTCAGGACCTGCAGTACAGATACATACTTCACTTCCACTGCAGGACCAGTGAAAGTGCAGGTGGTCAGCGAATATGTGGCCGGGTACCGCCGGGTCTCTGGCCAACCCCGCCCGCCTGTACATGGTACGCGGGCGCCCTGGGTTCTTTTGAATTACGTGCTTTCTGATTGGTAAGAGCTGAGAGTTAGCATGGCCAAAGCTCTCCTCCTCCAAGACATGACATGACCTTCGCCATCGAGGGGAGGAATTGCTGAGCAGGAAGCTCTTCTCTTAAAAGCTTTACCTCCCAAGACGCCCAATTGACTTTTGTGTTTGGCTTTGTGCTGCCCAGAGCCTCCTGTTCATCCCACAGCCCCCGCGCACTACAGCTGTCGCCTCTGCTTGTCCGCAGCTTACAATGGCTTCGGCAACGGGAATACCCCAACAACCCCCGATCGATCCGGACTTGGACGGACAAGTCGGCGACACGGAACCGCTGCTAGGACGACCAGGAGACGCATCCCAGCGGGATGATGCTCCCATCATTAAAAACCTGGTGCTTGGTATGTTCTCGTGCTTTTGACTGTTTAGTCGCCGTTCTCTCGCCGCCACCATCTCGTATACAGACTACCGTTATACTCTGGTTGTGTAGAGTCTCCGTGATCCGGATACAGTGTCGCACCCCCCACACGTTGCCCACGTTGCCCACGTTGCCTAAACAGCTGTCCTCTATTCACCACCTTATCCCCCCAGCTGCCAACCTATACTCGGCCGACTGGGCCTTGATATACCTACCTACTTGTCAACATCTCTCGTTCAATTTCAATTTCAATTTCAATTTCATAGCTATCCCTTGCCGTCATGGCGAAGCTCATACAGTCTTCAGGCACCGGTGTGCTCGCCGAGGGCGCCGCTCTCTTGCTCGTCGCCTCCGTCTGGGCGTCCGTGTTTCTCAACCCCCTAATTCTGTTCTCGGTACATCCACTCGCACAATCTCTGGGGGTCCTCGTGCTCCTGCAGTCGATCTTAGTCCTACAACCGACGCACACGGGCGCCCAGAAGCAGGTCGGACAGAAGATCCACGCAGGTCTGAACCTGTTAGCATTTGCGATTTTCCTCGTCGGCGTCGTTGTCATCGAGGTCAACAAGTTCAAGTCCAATGGCCCACACTTCCATTCTGTGCACGGCTATCTGGGCGTCATCACATCCATCTTCATCCTCATGCAGTACTTCGTCGGCTTCACCATGTTTGGCGTCCCTGCTCTGTATGGCGGCGAGGCGAATGCAAAGAAGATTTGGAAATACCACCGTATGAGCGGCTACGTTCTTCTACTGCTCATGATGGCTACTGTCACGAGCTCCGTAAAGACGCCGTACAACGAGAATGTCCTCGGGCTCAAGCTCTGGGCGATGATCGTCATATTCGTCTTGATGATTCTTGGCGTCTATCCTCGCATCAAGAAACAGAAGCTGGGCTTCTAGGGGCTTTTTGAGGCTGACTATCAAATTCATTAGCAAAAAGAGGAGCGAGCACAGAAACGGAGGTGGGAGAATAGGTGGAAAACGACGGTATGGACTGTGGTGGTCCATGATCGAAGGCTGGTATGGGAAAAGCCTTTGCAGGCTACCTTTCTCTGGAACTGGGAAAATCTGCATGTACTGGGAATGCAATTGCTAGTGTCGTGGTCCTACTTTGAGCGACAGGCGTTTGGAAATTATTTGGTATTATGGCATATGGGTCTTGGGATCCAATAAATGGGAGGAGCAACTTGGCCAGAAGGAACGTGATCACTTGTTTTCTCTTTCACTGAAGGGTCTCTGTCTCTATATATTTCTCTCATCCCGAATGTAACGAACCCCCAAGCCGATATCTGGGTTTTTGGCTGCCCGTAGGAACAGAGACTGAGACAGATAATACCTAGCTTTACACGAACGGCCTGGACATGGAAATGAAAACGGAATTTTATAAGGTCAGTACCGATACGTTGAAAAGTAGGTAGGTATACATAGAAGAAACGACCCATCTCGGAATGCCTTGAATGCCCCTTGTCACATGACTGCTCATCACTGGCGGTCTATTTAAAGCTATAGAGAAAAAATTATCTGGCATGCATAGCCCTGAACATCTAAGGATCGGCGGGATTTCTGTTAAGTACGATTGCCAATAACAATATGAAGCTTGTGAAGCTTGTTAAGCTTGTTGAGTTACGGCATATAGTGTGGAGAAAAGACGACCAACCCCGCATTGGCTATACCGCATTACGTCTAGTGGGGGGTTAGTTTCCGCATTTCTAGGCATCAGGGGATTTCCTAATTTACCTATCTTGGTACCTACCTACAGGCTACAGGCACGCATGTACGTCAGCATGGACGGTTGCAATTAGGGGGCTGGGGATCTGACACGCATTGAGCCGCGACACTTCACATCCAACCTCAACACCTTGAAATCAATATCCAGCAATATACACGAGCAATAAGGCCGTTTATCCAAGCGGCTAACTCGACACCCCTAGCTTGTCTAATCCACTGGGTACTGCATTTTTATGCCCATCTAGGCATTTTCATGTATTAGCGATTGGTACTTCGATCCTGTCACGATCAACGCTGTCTCCGGCCACGCCGGTACCTTACCATCTCGCTGCCTGTATTAATTAACATGGCTAGCAATCCGCAACCAGGCCAATCAGCCGGGGATGAGAGGACGCCTCTCCTCCCTACAAATACTCCTCAAACAGATGCCACCGCTGAGAGCGAAGAGGATGATGTCGGACACATTGCCGATGAGGTGAAAACCTTGCGTCGCCGTCGCTGGATATCGCTTATAGCCAGCGTCCTCCTCATCGCCGCCTTCGTTGTGATATTGATATTAGGTGGAGGTACGTGCTTCAGAATTTTCTGAGTAGCAGCTTTTTGTTGTGGCCCTTCTCTGCCTGTGTTTCGTTCCCAATGACCGGAACGTGCCAAACTTGCTGCGATACAAGAATTTACAACAAATGGGCATTCACAAACTCCTCGTCATGTGAATGATGTCCCATGTTCCCCATAGTTTTTCTCAGTCGCCTTGTCAACGCATCTTCACTCGTTATTAGCACAATAGTCATAGGCCACCAATCGGTCTACCTCCTCTGGGCGCTATGCTAATGTACAGCTCACAGTTCTGTCGCGCAATCGGAAGAAGTCTCCAAATATGAATACATCTCTTTGTGTATCGCCGACGTGCATTCACGCCGCATCCGAGATACTTTGTGAGTCGCTGAGATGAAAAATTCATGAAGGATATCAGCTCACTTAGCCAGATAACCTCTCCCCTAATTATAAGGAGCTTGACCCTTGCACTCAGTTCGATACGCTCGTCTGCGATGGCTTCAACGCACGCCATGACATCCCGGAGGATCGAGCATCCTACTCAACATCTACGATCATGTCTGAGAATGGTCGGACCACTCTCAGACATATTCTCGAGTCCCCGTACCCAGGTGGCTCACAGGTGTGTAGAACTGATTTCTTTTGATCGGAATTACCCATTTTGTAGCCTTCTTGTTGAGGAGATTTTCCCGATCAATCTATTGTTTGCTCAAGTTAATGAAAGAAGGTATATAACTTGTCAGGTCGCTAATTTGAATATAGCACTCTTCATTCTCGCCGATGAACCTTCAAATACTAGCAGCATCAACCGACGAACAAAATTTCCTTACCATGCAGGAATCATATAATGCCTGTATGAATGAGACAACATTGAAGGCAGTCGGCGCTGCGCCTCTGATTGAGCTGATCAGCAGAGTCGCTCAGTCATTCCCGGTTGGTGATAAAGCTTATGACACATCAGAGCTTCTGCAACCAGAGGACTACACGAAGCTTAGCGACACTATTTTGCTGCTTGAAAAGCTTCAAGTTACGTCCTTTGAGAGTCTTTATACTGGTGCGGATGACAAGAATCCCGATGTGGTTATCATTCAGGCTATGCCCGCAGGATACAATCTCCCGTCACCTGAATATTACGGGGATAACGACACTGTGAAGCAATATCAGGCAGCGCTAGAACAAGTTTTTGGTTCTCTGCTTCCCACACCCGAGGCCCGAAAGTCTGCATCAAAACTCGCACAATCCGTCATTGAGCTTGAGAAAAATATTGCGAACATAACGCCTCCTCCAGAGACCATGCAGGATGTTACAGTAAGTAACATGTTTATGAGTTAAAGCACATGTGCCAGCATAGCTAATTGCAACAGAAATATTACAACATCGTCCCAGTTTCTGAAGCAGGCAAGATCGGTCCAGTACTGGGATTAGATAAAGTAGTCAGAGGTTTGGCCCCTGCAGACTACACACCGGATACAATGTTGTTGGCCTTTCCTGAGTTCTTGGGGAACGTCTCTCAGATCGTCTCCAAGACCCCCAAGTCCACGATACAGGCCTTCTTGATCTGGAACCTCATCAACTCTTATTCATCTTACGTTGAAGCTCCTGAAGTCGAGCCCATCAGCCGATTCAATAACATCCTTTCTGGTCAAGTGAGTTAATATTCTCTCGAAAAGATTGTCTTGTGCTCACCATCACTAGGATCCCAACACAAAATCAGAAAGATGGAAGACGTGCTTGAGTTATGTGGACGGGACGCTTGGCTGGATTCTCAGCCGTTTCTATATCGAAGCTGCCTTTTCGGGGGCCGCTAAGAAATACGGCGACCAGATCATCCTAGACATAAAGCAGCAGTTCACTACCAGGTTGGGTGACCTTGATTGGATGGACGACTCGGTCAAGAAACTGGCTGCAAACAAGGTCCACAACATTGACCAGAAGATCGGATATCCAACCAAATCCCCCGATATCATGAACCCCGAAGCATTGCAAAAATACTATAAGGGTTTAGTGATCGCGGACTCATTCTTCAATAACTCACTATCCAGCAATGAATTCTCGGCAAAGCGAACGTGGTCAGCTCTAGGCAAACCAGTAGACAGGGGCGAATGGGGAATGCAGGCCGACATAGTCAATGCCTACTACAATCCAGCTGGGAACGAAATTGTGAGTAATATTCGAGTCATGAGTCTGGAGGTGAGGTTCAAAAGGTACTGACTGCTCGAAGGTTTTCCCCGCTGGCATCATGCAATTCCCTGTATTCTCAGTGGATTTACCAGGCTACGTTTCGTATGGAGCCTTCGCATCGGTAGCTGGACATGAACTCTCACATGCTTTCGACAACTCAGGCCGCCATTACGACGAAAATGGCAGTAAGTTATACCCCATCTGGTCACCCCCCTTACGTGTAGACAACTTCAACTGGGAGACACGGAATTTCTAGGCAGCCTACATCCTCAAAGCCCAAAAACTCGTGAGAAAGGAGTACAGACACTGACGTAGGCCATCGCAGACTACACCGACTGGTGGACAAACCGCACGGTCGAAGAATTCAGTAAACGTGCCGACTGCTTCGTCGACCAATACAGCAACTTCACCATTGCAGGCAATAACGGACCGCTGCACGTCAATGGCAGATTGACGCTCGGCGAGAACATCGCAGACGCGGGTGGCGTCTCGGCGGGCTTCGCGGCATGGAAGCGGCGCCAAGAAGCCAGCCCCGACCAAAGTCTACCGGGACTGGATCACTTCACTCACGATCAGCTCTTCTTCGTCTTCTACGCCAACTGGTGGTGCGGCAAGACCCGCAAGGAGCAGGCCGTCAACCGCATCTACACGGACCCCCACTCGCCCGCGTTTGCGCGCATCTTAGGCACGACGGCCAACTCGAGGGCTTTCAGGGAGAGTTTCAACTGTCCAGTCAAGGAACCCACTTGCGAGCTTTGGTGAGGGGGATGGGAATTTCATTTTATAGGGTAGGAGACCATACTATGTATAACTGTACTAATTCTAACATTTTCTTGTTGTCTCTTTTCATCTTTTCCTTTTTCTGTTTTTTTCAGTTGTTCTCGGTTCTTTCTTTTCTGTGTATGTCTCTGTCGGGTTTAACAGGTCTTGATCTTTTCTATTCCTCATTTCAAGTTTTTATCAAACGAGTGTAATGCAACTAATATCTCTACAAAACTACGCACCAACCCTTGCCTCATCTACGATATCGAGGGACACGTCTTTGTCCATAGATGAGCGAGCATAAAGTCAACGACCATGACCTAGGTTTGTTTAGGGCAGAGCTTCATCCTAAGTTAGGTGGCTTTGACTACCCGATGGACGAGATAGGAACTGGCTCGAATTTTATATGGCTAGCTCCGCCGACAAGGCATCCGATAATCCCCATCACCGTCTGGGACGATATGGCATTTTATCGCAAGGAGGAAAATCAACAAGGAAAAAAATGGAAATGGAAAAAGGAGACTCCTCGGGAAAGGCTCGAACTTTCAACCTCCTGATTAACAGTCAGACGCGCTAGCCAATTGCGCCACCGAGGATGTCTGATTACTAATGGTTCTTAATTCTATGTTTATACATAGTTTCCAGTTATTGTATGTGGAATGGCCACGGAGGTAAATAATTATCGACACATAATTATCCCAAAGAGCTAAGGCCGTTTTGCCCAAAGTATCTTGAAATTTTATATACTGTTCGCGGATACCGGAGAGCATGACATGGAATGTGGTATTGGACGGATCATGACGATTCATCATGCAAGTTGCCACGGACAAACTAGCCTGAAACAAGAACCCGGTTCTGAAAGCTGTACATGTTTGCACTTGGGGTACAGGATTCAAAACTTGATTTGTGTACATACATGCCCTTAGCTCGCAGGTCGTATTTGTCTGATCGTCTTGTTACATCTAGTGCTACCCCCCTGGCGATTGCTCTTGGTAGGTACTTCCCAGCCTCACTGTGTAAAGGCAGCTTCTCAGTCCCCCGGGAGCCGGGTTACCGCTGTCATCCCTAGGGTCTTGCCGTCTGCGTCGAGAGCGGCGGCACGCACAAACAGCTGATCAGTAGTCAAGTGAACCTCGGTCTCAAAACCGGCTCGCGAGGCCGTGGCGGCAGGCATTGTGACTTCGTCGTGAGAATCGCCTACAAACTACAGCAGGCCAGGGCGGAGTTTGCCACATTATCTGACAAGAACCCATGCTTAGAAGGAATGAGTCACGCAGCTGGACTGACAAATTTTGCGTTAGGACCGTCTATGGAAATTTACGACTCTATATGCGTTGTGAGATTCGCTTTCGATTCGGCATGGTGTGGTCTGAAGGTTAGAATATTTCATCAAAAAGCCCCCCTAGCGATCGCCCGTCAGTTGATCAGCATACCCATTCCTGGATACTCACAGTCACTTCGGTAAACACCTAGAGTCCCTGTCAAAAACCTTAGAAAATTAGATCCTATTCGACGCCTAACGTTCGACCACAGGGGATGAACGAACCCGACACAGAGTCCCATAATCCCTTCGGAGAGAAGAGGCATAGGCTTGGATATGCAAGAACAACCACCGCCGCCCTCCGCCGCCCTCCGTGGTAAGGAGTGGATCAGGATTAGACCCGAGTTCATACCAGTCAGCTTCTGTTACCGGGTGATGTGGCTGCGACTGTGGCTGCGGGCACCTTGAGCAAGTCGATCACAGCCACCTCACGTGACCTTTGTTTCGTAAGTTACCTAACGTTAGGAACCTGCCTACCTACGTAGGTACCTAGGTAGGTATGGACCCCTGGACTATTGTGACGAACAACTATACAAACCCCGTTGGTACCTACCATTCATGAATCAACAGCCATGATTATGTAGCCCCAATGGCAGTCACTCACGCCAACTCCCATCTCTCTTCTCCATCCCGCGCCATCTATCTTCCTGGTCCCTCAAATCTACATGCGCCAGTAACAGCACCCGCGACAATAACACCACACGTCCCCGTCAGCCTCACGCGCCATTCGCTCAATTCCGTGGTAGCTTGCGACAAGTCTCTCTGGCAACCGCCGCTAAAGTGGACAAGCACCCACCTGTCGGCACTGGGAATACGTCGTAGTCGTCGCCGCTACCGCCGGCGACCACGCGACTATCAGCCAAGCAATATAAGCAACGCGGTAGCTAACGAGGAAGACGAAAATAGCAGCGATACCGACGACGAATGTAACTATGAGGGAGGAGGGAAAGGAGGAGAAAGAGGCGACGAGAACTATTACGTTGATATCCCCGACCTGACACCAGCGCGGTTAGGCCAGTACCTTGCCCCCTTTTTGGGGGCTGGACTATATGAAACGCGTGCGGGTCGCCTACTCAGATTGCTGCGGTGGATGCCGCAACAGCCTTGTTCAACTATTGTTGGGTGTAAAGAAAAGAACGGGGATCACGAGCGACGCAAAGCCGGCGTGCTAGGTCGACGGTTTTCCTTCCGATGGATGACGCCACAGCTTATCGTTGGCCCGCGTAAATACAAGCTACATTTCCTCTTCCACCTGCTTTTAAACGACGCGCTGGTGCTGCCCTACGTTCACTCAACCTGCGTGCTACGATCACTCTCCTGCGTCCATCACCGTCGCGATTTAACACGTCCTTATAAGCCCTTCATCGCCGCTGTCCTTATAGGCCTTGCGCAGTCATCAGTCCAGAACACAGCCCAGTCTGCCACGGACAGCCTTATTACCGTAAGTACAGTTCCTCCAGTCCTTCTAGCCAGACTTCTAATACCTTCTGCTACAGACTCGGCTCCTCTTTACGCACCACAAAGATATCCAGGACATGTACGTCTACACGGCGCACATATCCCATGCCTTACTCGACCGCTTCCAGTGCCCCAACCAGCCCCCAATAGCTACTACAGAGCCCCTTATACAACTACATTATCGCCGCGTGCCATATGAACCTCAGGCTACGTTCAGGCATCGCCTTTTAGCGGCCGTATCCATTACCGCCATTGTTGAGCCGAACCCGGAGGCGGATCCCGGGGGACGATCCCCTTGTGTAGACGTCGATTATCAGAGTGTCCACGTGAACCCCGGGTTAGCTTAGACGTAGATCTCGAGCGTCATTCGCAACCCCTATAATTAAATTTACCAACAGCATTGTCTCTATCACACGAATACACACACACACACCTCCCATCCCCATCTCTTAGCTACCTACCATGTAGTGTGTGTGTGTGTGTGTGTGATTCAGGCAGTTAACTAGGCTACCATTAATATCATCTCAAGCAGGGGACCACTGGAGTAGTCGAGGTGAACTACTGGATTCCTTGCGTCCTACCCGCAGTGTCACCCATGCCAGACTCCACTTGGCATCTCGGATAGGTGGTGGGTGATGGGGGCAGGGCTTCCGTACGTGTATAACCACCTCCGAGTGTAAGCCCGCCAGTTAGTCAGTCAGCCAGCCGGGCACCTTGCCAGGCACTTAGCTATACAGCCTAGCCACAACTACTGCACTACGCTTTACACGGCAGTGGCCCTGACAACTGATGCGAATGGTGATGGAATCGATGGAGAATTGATAACTGAAGATGCGCAGAGAACCAAACTAATAAACTTGATAATACTAAAGAAGAAGAAAAGAAAGAGAGAGACCCTAAGAACTTCATAGCTTAAGAACATGGAAGCAAACAATGGCAGCATAAGTCACCCCCCCCTAGTTACTGTAGTAACTTAAGCAAGAGCAAACAATTATTTGCGCACATTAACACGTATAAAACCACATTAAATCAATTGCAAAGCAGCCCAGGAATATATTCAACGCGTGATTTACAGGGAGGTCAGCAATGTAGTTTCGTACCCCACATACGGCGTTAAACAGAATCAATCAATCAATCAAACAAGCTGCCATCCCGCGACCTCAGTGACCCCGTTCCAGCTCAGGTAGACGTGGAACCACCCGCCGCCGCGATCGCGGGATCCCAGGCCGGGCGCGCCCGCCAGTCCATCTTGAAGGCGCGGTAGTTGACGGGGTACCCCCGGTCGGACCGCCAGGCGTCGAACTGGACGTCGAGGACGCACGCCCCCGCGGGCGCGTGCTCCGTGAGGGCCGGGTTCGCGCCCCAGCCGAGGAACGCGTTGCCGCCCGGCAGGGGCTGGTGGCTGCCCTCGAACCCGCTCACGAGGCCCGCCGGGTGGTAGGCCTCGGACAGGAGCCGCGCGGTGCGGGCCGCGCGATCGAGCTCGACGCGCTTGCCGCGCGAGCAGCCCGCGGTGCAGCCGACGGCGCTGGCGACGTCGTGGTTGTCGAACAGGGTGAGCCGTGTCAGGGCGTCGTCGTCGTCGTCATCGTCGAAGCGCGCATGGTGCTGCCAGGCGAAGTCTGTGGCGCCGCCCGCTGATAGGTCGGTGAAGGTGTTGTTCTTGCCGCCCAGAGTCCAGATCACGTCGCCGCTCTCCCTGTCCACGTATATGATGCTGTGGGTGTGTCTAGCCGAGACCAAGAAGTTTCCTTCCGAAGTCTTGTCCAGATCCTATCTGTTAACTAGAAGATTGAGAAACGAGAGACAATGATGCGGAAAGGGATATATAGCTCGCTCACCCTTTCGGCGCTGTTCATGTGGATATAATCGTATGCCCCCGAGTCAGGGCTGTATTCCTTGTATGATTCGGAGAGGTCGTAGTGCTCGGAGGCCCGCCACACCCACAGCAGCTCGCCAGTCTCTATGTCGATCTCCTGGATTATGTTGTCCAGAATCTTGCCGTCTTCTGGTCCTAGAACGCCTTAGTGTTAGCAAATGCTACTCAAAGCCTCATTTAGAGATGTTAAGATCCACTGACGCATGATCCTAACTGAAAACGAAGAAGATTTGTACCAAGGCCATTTTATGTAGACAATAAAAACCACTCTGGTAATGACTTACCCCCAATTGCAGTTAGATCAAAGGGAATAATCTCGATCAGGATCACGACGGCAGAACCATGGGCTGTCAGCTGGCACTCATGAGTTCCCATGGACGCATGTCCGGAGCCATGTGCCGAGATATTGTACGCTAATGTATACGTAGAATCGTACAACAGACAATTCGTCGACTGGTCGTCTCCCACTCTGCATTGTCCGATGAATACCAAGTAGTCCTCGCCATTAAATCGACCTATGTGAGCATTGTGCACAACCGACCACTGAGGCTCGCTGTACACTAGACTCAGATCCTCAGCCCGGTAGATGACGGGGCCAGCCCTTCCGCCGTCGACAGGGTTGTCGAGGGTAAGGAAGATGTATGAGGCGTTGTCGGTCTTAGTCGGGTCCCAGTGGTTGACGAGCAATATGGGAGAAGCGAGATCGGTCGAGTGGTAGTACTGATGAGGATCGGGTCCGTATCTCCCAAGGTTGTAGCCTTCTGTATCAAAGATTAAGTCGGCATCAGCGATGGATGGCTGTATCCAGATACCGAATATAGCAATGACCAAGATGAGAAACTCCATCTTGTGAAGAGAGCGTGACGCTTAAGTTGAGAATAGTAGCACTGAACAATAAGAAATTATTAGGACGATATTTCTTGTTGACTCTATTTACTATAAACGTATTCAGGCCTTATTATCAGTAACCTACTAACCTACATGATTGTTGTCTGGTGATCTGATGGCATACCACTCCAAATTAGTGTTCTATCACACAAACCCGCTCGGCGCATTTCTGGTCCTTTTATGACTTCCATCGCAAGACGGTAGGCCCTCCAGAGTCTCACCAAACATGTTCGGTGTCATCCGGGAGCATATCATAACGATGTGAATCAAGGTAGTGCAACGACAACTCCTTGAGCTGGTTTGCTTCCTCAGCGAGACATGGCACAGCCGAAAAGCGGTACGATGGTGCAACCTGCATATGACGGCTGCATCGAGCATTTTGCTGCATCACGCCACAAAATTAGATACCATGGAAAGGGGAATAATGGCTTTTTACTATGCTATGCACATAGAATTTCTCGGTACGTGTTCTAGACCTCGGGGACCTCGAGAACTAAACACTGTCTGTCTCAAGCAGGAGGCGGCTTGACGTATCGTAGTATTATCTCGAATGCGCATGACGTTAATTTTATCGTGCATTAATAGTAGATGGTGACCTGGCTGGAAAGCCCATGGTTGGGACAGGGCCGGGCGAACGCAACAGCGTTGCACAAGCGGCCCGTCTCGCTTCGAACCGTACCACAACAGACGCCATCTCGTCGCCCATCAAGTGACCAGCTATATTAAGCGAATGCCACTTTTGCAAGCAGAGCTGAGATGCCCGTCCTGTCCAAGCCGGCCGGCGAGGGCTTTTGGCAACCCGTGGGTATGCCACACCCGGTACGATCGATGGTTAAGGTTGCAAGCCTGCGAAGATCGGACCAGCGCACGCAGCGGACCGCCGCCCTTGTCCCTGCGCATGGCACGACGTATCTAGTGCGTGCCGTGCTCTGCAAGCAAGAGGGTAGGGGGAGGCTATCGAGGGCGGGGGGAGTCGTCCGCAGCGCGCATAGGGATGCTACATAGGGGTCGTCCCACGCCGCGGCGATGCTTGTTCTCCCGCCACCGTGGGACACGGTACTCGTGTGTACTGTGCGCGGCATGAATCTGAGTAATGACTGATCTCAGGCCACCGGCGAAGGTTGCGAGATCGACAAGCTCCCGGCCGCCCTGTGCACTGCGTAGGTAGGTAGCGAAGGCATGACAGCCTCAACAGTGATGCCCGACGGACCAAAGCCGCCGGGGACACTAGATAACGCAACCGTGCTGGTCTCTTGTTGTCCTTTTCGGATCGCCGGTTGCCTTTGAATGGGCAGAGCAGGGACGAGGATGCACGATGATGATGACAAGCGGGACGGAGTTTACACATGTCCCAAACGGGAAGCGCTGAAGATCGGCAGCGAAAATAGGGGCCCGGGGCGCCGGGGGACGGGACTGCCTAAACGGCATATCACATTTCTGGTCGTCGCTGGAATCCGGCCCACCCTGATAATAACATACCTACCTAACCTCCTAGATACCTGTAAGTAAACAAGGACAATGCTTAGGTACTAGACATAAGTAAGTAAATAGGCACATGAACCAGTCGACGGACTCGCTGCTGAGTCAACAGTGGCCGCCTGGTCTGCTGATTTATGAGTCGTGCAAGCGTCCCGCCAAGCTGCTAGCCTGCTAGGCTGGGTGGGCTGGGGTGCGCTATACAGAGAAATGGTTAGGCGCCCCAGGCACTAGACGTAGGTAACGGCTCTCGGCTCGTCCGCATCCATGCCCGGGAAACGGTGTTCGCAGCTGGGCAGAGCCTGGGCAAAAGCCTTGGATAGCCCTGCCAGAGTTGCCCATCCAACAGCGGGAAAATCCTGCTTGAAACTGGTTTTCTGGGTTTCCCATTAAGTACCTGGGATATAACCAGCCAGTCGTACGCGTACGCACCCGATTCAGAGTTAAGGTAGGTAAGCACACATAAGTACCTAACCTACCTCCACGCACCCACACCCACTTGGTATCGGCTTACAATGTACCTATAGCCATCCAATCTTAGTGGGTGGTGGGAAGACGAAAGTAGGTGCAGCATTAGACTTACACAGTACCTACATGTTATCTGCCGTCCTACGTACCTAGATAGGTTAGCTAGATAGTACCTATTCGAGTAGACAATTAACAAGGAGCTGATGCTGTGGCCTTACATTTATATAATCTATATATATGTATACCTACATATAGTTATATAAATAGGCAGCGCTCCGGGCTTTCAAGTGCATGACGAGCGCGTACCGAGTAGGAGGACGGACGGGCTTGTTCGAATTTCCATGTTTGGGTGCCCAGTTCGGGGCATGGTTAAGACTCAGGATCAGGAACCTGTATGCTAAAACCTCGGCCTTTTGTCCGGTCCATACCGAGATCGGTACAACAGCAGATAGGAGGGAGGTATGCATGTGAGAAGGGGAGGCAGTTAGGTAGTGGTGGGCACGGGTACCTGGCCAACATTGGTCGGCAGCGCATTGGTCAGCGCTCTGCATCCAGGGCAAGTCAGTCCCGGCCAGCCAGCGGCATTGCATCATACGGTAGTACAACATCGACGGTATGATGTAAGTCGCCAGAGCGTTGGAGTAGTACTGCTGTAACATGTACTTTCTGGCCATTCTCGACAGCGCCGGATGCTGATTTGTATGGGCTGAGGCCGGGCGAAAACCGCATTCAGGAGGCTCACACGCGTTAGGGGACGCATTGCTCGAAAAGACGGGGGGGGGGACTGGGGGATCGAGTTTTGGCGATGCGTTTTCGTGGCCGCGTGCGCGTGCGGGCGTTCTGTATTTAAACCTATATAGTACCTCCAGGGCGCCAGGGCTGCCTGCAGGCGCTCCCGTGGGGCTGGCGCGAGGACGGTATCAGGAGCTGTTGCGATACTGTCTGACGTAGCAGGATGGTCTAGCGGCGGGTCTAGCAAGCCTTGCCTGAACGAGGTCATCCACACCGGCTCCATGTCCAATATCCATCCTCCTGCAACCTATTCTGTACCAAAATCCACGCAGAGACGGCGCATACCACACGGCTCCGATACTACCTGCCTGCTCCCTACAGTCCCTACAGAGCTCCCTACCGCTGTCTTCCTGATCACCGCCACTATTCCGTCACCTCGTTAGGCCCAACATCCACACCAACTGCCGTCCCCGAACGCCATAGCTGCTACCCGTCTCCCGACTCAGCGCGCCCGGTAGCGCCACGTGCACCGCTACCTGTTCCCTTCCGTCCTGCCCGCCCGAGAGAAAGCCTCCCTCGTCCAGCGAATGCCGAAGATACGAGTCTGTAGTCAGCACCGTCCTCGGCTTTCCTACTCGGGGGCTTTTTGATGAGGCATGCCAATCCCTAACCGCCCCGCACCCTCGAGCCGACCATGCGACTACTGCCCTTGTTGCTGTCATGATAATGATGCTGCCCCGAACCCCGAAGGTGACGAGACACCGTCTACGCCCGTGCCTGGCTTATTTCGCCGGCATCGAAGGGCGTCGTCCGTAGCCGCAACGCCGTACTCGGATCCGTCCGGCGCCGCCATGACGCCCCCGGAGCGAATGTCTGGTTACAGTGCCGTGGATTATAATTTGCAACTACGTGGCGGGGGGCTTGGAGCCGGCGACACTGGACCGCCCTCTTCCTCTGCTAAAAGAAGACTGTCGGGAAGCAGGGATGTCGGGCGCAGCGAGGCCGCCTTGGGGGGTATGCGCTCCGGCCGGAAGAACAAGGACGTCACCATCTCCCAGAAATCGCCCGAGGTCATGGCAACGCAACAGTCTATTAAGGAGTACCGTGAAAAATTGGCTAGGGAAATGGAAGGGAAGGCACGGGGATCGTCAGCAGAGAACTTGGAGAATATACGCGTCTCCCCGATTCGAGAAGATCCGTCCGGCTCACCAAGCTCGGCCTCTGACCTGCGTACTACATCCACCGAATCAACCAAAACTGTTCGTGGGGGTGTGACGCCAGGGTTCGTGACGGGGACGCCCTCATACCCTTTCCCTCGGATGACCACTCCGGGATTTCGGCCCTCTCGTTTTACGAACCCCCTGTCTCCTTGGGAGGGACGAGTTCTTCATGATCAGCTTGCATCGGATCCGTCGACCCCCGCTTCTGCCATGACCTTTCTTCCTCCTGACTCCACTCCTTATTCCGAGAATCCTATTTACCCGAATCCCAACCTCTATGAACTTTCCTTGATGCTAGCCGCCGAACCTGGCTTGAACGGCTGGTGGGATACGGTTGTCCAAATCATGACCGAGCAGTACAAGGCTGAAAGGATTACGTTATCGGTACCGGCTGATGCTACTGATATAGAAAATGTCCCGTGGGGCCAGAAAGCTACGTATAATGCCCAAATGGAAGATGATTACAGCATGGGTTACATGGCTAGAGGCAATAGCTTGGCTGCGAATAGCACTGACGACAGGACCGAGGTGTCATCTACGGCAGAACCTGTTCGGAGAAGCGCGTCCCCTGTTCGCCCGAGCATTCAGAATCGGCATTCTTTTACCGCTTATGAGGAAACGAAGGAAACATGCAGATCACAACTTCGTGAAACAGCTGCTGCATCAGCCCGTCGACCAGGTCTCGCTTCCAGAAGTAAGAGTCATTATCCGGGTGCCGACCGCAGTGGCATAAGTACACCCCACACAGCTCTGAACCAGCAAGCCTTGGAAGAGCACGATGCGGTGGAAGAGCAACAACCTCTTCCCACCTGGGAAGCAACGATGGAATCCGAAAGAGTCCTAAAGGGCCGGGTGCTACCTGTCCTACAGGCCCTTGATCTTGAAGCAGATCCCCTAATAGACCATAACGGCATCATGAGGGTCATAGAACGTGGAAAGGTCATTGCCCTAACGCGTACCTATCCGTACCTCGATTCTGACGTGGCCGAACGATTATCGAAGGCCAAAAGCCCTGGGCGTTTGTCTCAAGACACAAAGACTAGAAGCTCCGGCAAACAACTGAAATCAGACTCTTCCACGAATTTGTCTTCATTACTTGCTAACGCTAGTGCGCCTCTCGCCAGGAGCAAGAGTAAAAAGATGGCCATGCCAGATCTATCCAAAGTCCCGCACCTCTATTCCGGCATTGACGAGGGGCCGCCTCGGCCTCCTACGCCAAGATACGAAGAGTTCGAACAAGCCCCGCCTTCGCCGTGGTCTCAGTCTCCCGCCCCATCGCCGGCCGTTCGACCAGATCCGGCTGAAAATCCGTTCTTCACCGATGCCGTTCTTGACGAAGGGTCGTTCAATCCCGGTCCAAGTCCCCATGACTATACATCCGTCCAACCTCCCGAGACTATCGGTATTGATAATTCTTGGACAGTCCTCCACATCCCCTTACACCACATCTTACTTTCACGATCACCTCAAAGGTTTAAACTAGACCCGTCCGCTCTTGGCCAAAGGACTAACCTCCGGGCGAAGCATAATGTTACTCCATCTGCTTGGCCTGCGCCAGAACAGTCCCCCCGGAAGCATCAGCACCCACCCATTGCAATATTGTCAATCCTCAGCCCTGTCATACCATACCCTTCAAACCTGCGATATTCTCTTGAGCATTTAGCTCCTCACCTAGCAACGTCTTTCTCTTTATGCCGCCATTATTCCAATCTCGAGACTGAAGTCATGGGACTATCTCGGAAGCGGCCATCAAATACCGGCTTCGGCGCCATTGGTCCAGATGGTCGGCCGATGGCTAACCTTAGCACGCTTAGTCACATTGGTTTAGCTTCGGCCGAGGACGTCTCCCAACGTTCGATTGCTGGCAGTCTTACTAGCCCAAGTGACTACTCTACACAGTCCCGTAGCATCACAGCGTCTCCGATAGGCACACCACTCTGGGAGCCCGGATCGTTTGGTCTAATTGTCGAGCGACGTGGGACTGCAAATAGTCCTGGCTCAGGTGGAGGTGATAGTTACTTTAACCCAAAGCCAAAAGGAGGGGTGCATGTTGAAACGCCATCAGGCGTCTCGAGTCACCGCACATCCCGTACCTCAAAAGAAATTGCTACTAGTAGGCAACACCGACGTTCGGGAAGCCTGCGCATACAATCACAAGAGCATGTGACAGCGAAAGAAGCCGGAACTTCTGAGGTTGCTGTTGGCTCTAACATTGCTGTTGAAGATGATGGATCTACACCTGTATCAATGCCAAGACTAGCGTCTAAAGACTCCTCTTCGCCTTTGAGCAAGAAGGAGGAATCTCGTATGATCAGAGACGATGATCATCCAAAACGGTTAACAAGTCTAGGCAGCGCAGTACAGAGCGGCCAAAAGCATACAAAGCTACACTCGTATGGCGCCGACTTCGCTGCTACTTTCCAGTCCTTACCGCCAAGCACTCCGTTGCCCACGAAACCAACATCCACACAAGTTCGGTCAGGGTCGGTGTCAACGACACAAGTCAGCATGAACCCACCAACAGACCGCTTGAAAGGTCTTATGCTCGATTTGTTACCCGTGCAAGTTTTCGTGGCGTGGCCTATGACTGGAGAAATTGTATGGGTGAATTCTAGGTATTTGACGTATAGGGGCCAAACCCTCGCAGACTTGGTTGCAGACCCATGGGCTAGTTTTTACGAAGAGGATCGCGAGGATTATCTACGTAACTGGACCCATTCACTGCGAACAGGAGAACAATTTGTTCACACGGTCCGACTTCGCCGTTTCGATGGGGCATACCGTTGGCACCAAGCCCGCGCTGTTGCCTCGCGTGATAAACGGGGTGTCATTGTTCAATTTATCGGCTCTTACATGGACATACACGACCAAAAGGTCGCCGAATTGATGGCCCTTCGCCAGGCTGAGGTTGAAGCATCCGAGGCGAAGCATCGTCTCCTAGCTAACCTCATACCGCAAATTATTTTTACTGCTACTGAGAGTGATGGGATTACGTTTGCGAATGAGCAATGGCTAGCTTATACAGGCCAGAGCGAGGACGGACCACTCGGAAATGGGTTTTTGGACTTTGTTCATCCCGACGATTTAGCACGGTGCCGTGTGCCAATTGAACGGAGTTCCTTGGCTAAGATGGAAAAGAGGCCTACTGATAAACCTTCTCCCACCACAATCCCAGACCCGGTTCCCTCCGTTACTTCCGAGGGCCAGCCTCCCCGGAGTCCTTCAAGCCAACGCTTGGCCACCTTTCAGAGTGGATCGACAGCCAGTAATCAAACTCATAACCTCCCAAGCTCCGATCTCAGTGAGTTGGCTAAGAAGGGCATTATAAAAGTCACAACGGATAGTAACGGTCGCCTTTCATACACAACTGAGCTGCGTTTAAGGTCTAAAACGGGCGAATATCGATGGCATCTTATTCGATGCGTCGAAATCGATGATGTTGGGTTTGGCAGTGGACCCAGCTCCTATTTCGGCTCTGCGACCGATATCAACGATCTCAAGCTCCTGGAGTCCAAACTGAAAGAGGCTATGGAATCAAAGGGCCGGTTTCTCAGTAATATGTCCCATGAAATTCGAACCCCCCTGATTGGCATATCGGGAATGGTCAGCTTTCTGCAGGATACAACTCTAAGCGAAGAGCAGAGAGATTTCACAAATACAATCCAGACTAGTGCCAACAGCCTTCTCATGATCATAAATGATATTCTTGATCTGTCCAAGGTTGATGCTGGTATGATGAGACTCAAATTCGAATGGTTCCATACAAGATCGCTCATCGAGGATGTGAACGAGTTGGTCTCAACGATGGCTATTGCAAAGCGGCTCGAGCTGAACTATATAGTGGAAGAAGATGTACCTTCATGGGTAAAGGGTGACAAATTTCGAATACGTCAAGTTCTACTTAACGTCATCGGTAATGCTATCAAGTTCACGTCTGAAGGTGAGGTGTTCAGCCGATGCCGAGTCTACACGGATTACGCCGGCGAACTCGGAGAAAATCAGATCATGCTGGAGTATTCTGTCACCGATACTGGCCGGGGTTTCACTAAGGAGGAAGCTGGTCTCATTTTCAAGCCTTTCAGCCAGATTGACGGTAGCAGCACTCGACAACATGGAGGCAGTGGGCTTGGGCTTGTAATCTCTCGACAATTGGTAGAACTCCATGGGGGCCGAATGGATGGTAGTGCAATACCGGGAAAAGGTTCGACATTTACTTTCACAGCCAGGTTCGGGTTACCAAGTCCGTCCGATCACCCCAATGTAACCGGCACCCCACCCACGACGGCAACAACACGCCCCCTAGGCGAGGACAAGGCTATGCATGCCATTAGACCACTTATGCTTCAGAAGACATTAGACCAACCGGTAACAGCCAGTCCTGGCTCAGATGCCGGATTCGCCTCTCCCGCAATTGCATCACCTGCCAGTTCCAACCCGTCGCTACAATCCGTGCGCACTCAGAACACCACTACATCCTCCGTCTCCTCCGTTAATGCTGGCATAGCGCATTTCGGAGAAGCGGCAAAAGCAAGTGGCCAAGATCTGTCGCAGATGAGGTTCGAAATGCCTACGAAAGCAATGTCGCTCCATATGGTCCCTACCCCTGACGGCATCAATACCCCCGCGGGCGTGGGGCGACCTCGATTGCCAATGTATTCAATCCTGGTCATCTGTCCTCAGAAATACAGTAGGGAAGCTATTACAAAGCACATTGAAACGACACTGCCGAAGGATGTACCCCGTCAGATAACGACATTGTCGCACGTTTCAGAGGCTCAAGCCTTGATTGGCGGGCATGAATCTGTTACATTCACGCATGTCGTTGTCAACCTGGCCTCGGCCGAAGATATTGTGAATATAACAAACCACATCACAACCTCGTCAGGCGGGAAGACAAGCACATTAATCATGTCCGATTCCGTACAAAGGCAGGCTATACTTGAGTTCGCTGCGAACAATGGCTCCCCGCGACTTCTAACCGATAAGCGAATATTATTTGTACAGAAGCCCGTGAAACCATCCCGGTTCGCTGCCATCTTCGATCCAGCTAGAGAACGCGACTTAAGCACGGATCTCAATCGCTCAAGTGCAGCACAAATGGTCGAGTCGCAAAAGCAGAGTTATCTCGACGTGGAGAAGCGACTTGGTGACAAGGGTTATAAAGTCCTGCTTGTGGAGGACAATTCGGTCAATCAAAATGTCCTTTCTCGATACTTGAAAAAGGTAGGACTCGAGGTAGAGATTGCTGCAGACGGTGTGGAGGCAACGGAAAAGGTTGTGACGCACCATCCGAACCATTTCTCTCTCATCTTAGTAAGCCGCCCTGGAATATTGATTCGCAAGGTATGACGTATGCTAATGGAATGTCAGTGTGATCTACATATGCCTCGCAAAGACGGCTATCAGACTTGCCGAGAAATTCGACAGTGGGAACAGGCGAATCACTACGGCCCTACACCCATCATTGCCCTTTCGGCCAACGTAATGTCTGATGTACAGGAAAAGTGTATAGCGGCCGGGTTCAATGACTTTGTCACGAAGCCCGTAGACTTCGTTGACCTCAGTAAAGCGATGTCCAAGCATTTTTAATTTCGCAACTTGCATAATCACTAGCCGAGTATGATTGTGGCTGGGATGGCGGTTATAGCATCCTTTGGCGTTTTTTTCAGGCGAGACAAAAGACGGTTTTTTTTCCCACGTCGCCCACCGCCAGCCCAAGACGAGTGGCGGGTCTGTATTTTTGTTTTCTTTTTCCATTGTTGTTTCAAACATTTTGCATGTATCATGGCATAGCACTGGGCGTGGATGGTTCTGATACAATAATGAAAAAAACAAGCTGCTATTGGAGCAACTTCTGAAGTCCGCTAGCATCCCATATTTCTCCTCGTATTGACGGGGCCACCGCCATATTAGAATGCTCGGGGTGGGCGAGCAAGCAAGCGCCAGCAGTGACCGGTCCCGTAGGTATGGATACGGGTGGGGGTTTCTCTTCGGCAGTCTGTTCGGCAACTTGTTAGCTCTAGTTGCTTGGTCATAACGGCAAGTTGTCAACGGCAAGTTCAGAAATGAGCGTTTGTCGTCTTCGTAAATATAGCTCTCATGGATAGTTTGGTCAGGGATGGATGTGCGTGGGTGTTTTTGACCACGAGATTCTATTTGTAAGGACTCAATGGCAGATACCACCACGCAGTTTTGTGATCCTTGTGGGTCTGAAACGGTACGGTAATCTGCGGCGAGAGACGTACTATGTAGTGGTAGGATTTAGGATAACAGTGCTGGCTTCTGATAAGAGGCTACCAGTGAGAAGCACAGAAGTGGTCACTGCGTCCGTATCGTGGAGTGGCCTACCTATTACACACACGGTGACGCCAACGATGCTAGTAGGAGCGGTTAGAAATAGAGATCGTTGCTACCAAGTTTACTCCGTACTCTCAGCATTAGACAGGGATGTCGAGGCTGGAAGGCGGTTCCGGATAAGCCGCAACACCAAGTAAGCTCGCTCGTACAGTATCGATCGTACCTAGAGGCGTCCGGCCAGGATCAAATGTCGGTTCGCCTAGACGCAAGCGTACGTAAACTACCCTACGACGCGCATCCATCCGGGGAAATTGGCCTCGAGATAAGCCCCGTAACCGGCCAACCTGACTGATCAAAAAATCTGCGGCTCATGATCAGGACGCGGAGAGGCAGCCGGCTCAGCCAACACGCCAACCAAGCCATAGTGTAACATGTCGTGCATCACACACATCAATAGCCTCGATGGAAATTGTATGCGCAAAGTCTAGACACACGGGGAAAGCACATCGAATTTGCGAATGGCAACCCCCGAAGATTAGCAGCACGCCAAAATCTCGATATCGTGTGTGATCCGTCAGAAAAAAAGTTTTTCCCGGGGCCTGGTTCACGGCTAACCAATCCTGGTCGTGGGCCTCAAATTTTTTTCCCCTCCCCTTGTTTCTCGCTTCAACGCTGTGCATGTTTTGTTTAAGTCATGTATTGGATTGAGGTCAGTGCGAAAAACGAATATTGGCAGGAACACGTAATTGGAGTCCTCACGGTATCGTATCATGTAATACACGTTGCACTCGTGATGCTGAATGGCACTCTGACAGGAGACTGACGTGCTGCACCCGCCAATATTGGTCTTTTGAGGCTCCCAGGCCAAGGCGGTTGCGCACCCAAACGGCACTTTTGCCCTCGAGCGTTAGCCGGCTCATCAAAGCCGGGTGGGCCGGCAGGCCGGGAGATGGGTAAGCTGACCGGGGATGGTCCAGCCGCCCCCCAATCACGTTCCAAGATAGGGGGAGGCGATCGGCCACCTCGGCGATGTTATGATTAGCCGTGGAAGGCTTCGAGAAGGGCTCATGAGTCGTGCGCGCACAGCAGCTAGCAGCTGCCGCTCAGTAGCCCGCGACTAGGTCTGTTACGTCTGAGGGCCCGGGTTGCGCTGCGCAACGGCGGCTGCACACTGACCTCACCGCTCATCTCGTTAGCCATCCCGCCCGCCCGCCGCCCAACCCGGTCTTGGCCATGGGGGTTTTTCTGCACGCGTGATCAGGCTCTCCTGTCGAGTCTGCTGCTGCAGGCCGTCGGGATGGGCTGGGCATGGAGATTGGGCTGGGAAAGGGTTTCTTTTTTGTACATGCCGATGGCGATCAGGAAACACCTGTCACTTGTCATATTCATGCAGATGCAGGTGGCATCACCGATGCGCGGGCTCGTCACGCCGTGCACAAATCAGAGGGACCAGGGACCAAGAGGGCGCGCGGGCGGGACAATGACAATGGTCCCCCCATGGATGGCCCATGCAGTCCACCGCCGCACCAGTGGCTTGAGGCTTGACGGCTCGACGGCTCTTTTGACAGCCTGACAGCTTGACACTCGCTAGACTGCGCTTCGTGTGCCACGCCAAGACACTTACTCCGCGGGAGCGGGACGCCCAACTCACCTTGCCCATTCTGTAGCGGCGGCTCGTGCCTCCAGCCGACTTACACGTGTTAGCTGCTATGCCTAGTGGGCGTGCTGGGCCCGGGCTAGCACGATGCTTCATCGAGATGTGCGAGGCTGGCCGGCAGAGCGGTGTAACGTGTTAGAGCCCGACGGCGATGGCGGTCAGCGCAAACGATGCCGTGTCTACTTAGGAGGTAGTCTAGCAGGCCCAGCAGACGGCACGACGGTCCAAGCACGCATCGCGGCATAGCGTCGGACGGGCTGGCGCCGAGTCTCGGAGCGCGTGCAGTGCAGCGGAGCGCGGGTGCCCTGATCCTCTCGTGACATGCTCGTGCCGTCCGCACCCTGCGCGCCCTCGCTACGCTACGCTCCGTGTCATCCCACGCCGAGCAGCAGCTGACGATGGCCAGACCACCAGGCCACCAGACTACCGGACCACCAGACCACCAGACCACTGCTCCAGTACCGTCCCCGGCGAACGGCGGCCACTGGTCGGGCCCTCGCTTGTGGCTCGTCTGGGCTGGTCGTTACCGGGCGTTTGTTCCTGAGGTTACATGGCAGTGTAGATCTGGGGTCTTATGCATGAAGTTATCGGACGTTCCATACATTCGGTGTTCGGTCCTCGGCTCGACGCGCCGAAGTGGGGCGCCACTGGTGGCGGTCTGCAGACGGGCCAAACCCGTTCGGGCCTGGGGCGGCCTGTTCCTGCCTGTGCCTGCCTGTTCCTGTCGCGCTCCCGCCCATTTCTTCAGCCCAATTCTTCAGCGGCTTGAGCCATTCGCCAACCCGCGCTTAATTGGCTTAGTTGGCTTAGTTGGCTTAGTTGGCTTAATTGCTGTCCCTATTTGGACGTCGTGCACATCTCTCTCCCACTTCCTCCCACGCACAACCCACAACCCACAACCCACAATCCAGTGGACTGTGCAGGCGTGTGCACCGCTGGCCAACACCAACTCCACGCACGTCGTTTGCCATCGTGGACCATCGTGGACCACCGTGGACCACCGTGGACGTGGACGACCCCCCAATGTGGCCAGCCAGCGGTGGGATTGCGCAGCCACGTATGCTGTGCCCGCCGCCAGCGCGCCCGCCCGCCCAACTGCCCACGCCCGCCCCCAAGCTCGCTTAAGGTTAGGCATCAGTTGATATGATTTCCGCTCGCCGACCTGCGCGCACACGTGGCTGGTCGGGGGCCGGTGCTCGCGTATGCAAGGGCCTTTATGCCGAAAATAACCTGTAGGTATTAATAAGATAAGCACAACCTCGACATAAAATCCCCCCCGTGACGCGCTTATTCACTCCCAGAGCGGCGCAGAGCCAGCAGTGCCGTGCTGTGCGGTGATCGTTGTGCTTGCTGTGCTGTGCTGCGGCTCCGCCTATCAGATAAGCCCGACCAGGAAATTGTTCCTCCTCTCAGCGCCCGCGCGGCATGGTGGCATGGCGGCTCGCTCTCGTTGCCCGCCTGCCTATCTGAAGCTCGGGCTCCTACCAGGAAAATTTTTTCTGCCCGAACAGCGCCCTGGTCCTTGCCAGGCCCGGCCGGCTGCTCGACGATCGACACGTCGTCTCTGCGTATCCCAACGCACTGGATTTGCCGGCTTGGCTGGTGGGTGCCACTAAACACACGACGATCGCGAGCGCACTCCGTTCGTTTCACGTCGAGCCAGCGCCCCCGTCGACTATAGGACGTGCCATTATCGCTCGTCGGCCTAGCGGGCGGAGGGCAGAGCGCTCTCGACGAGTGAACGCGTGGGTGACTCACTGGGTAGTAAGTCCATGGGTCCCCCGGTATTACTACTCCGGCCCAGCAGGTGAGGGGGGGTCCTTTGATTGGACTGAGCGCTGATTCTCGTCACGGCCTTGCGGTGCAAGGATCCGGGCATGATACCAAGATGGGTGCAATTATAGAACATGTCAGACCCCAAGAAAATTTTCGTGGTCCGAGTAACCATCACGAATCCCCGCGTGTTGAGGCTGGTCGCCAGCATCATCAGTGTCGATCGTGGCCATGACCTTGGCTTTGTCACTTGCGCTGCCAGCATCGGTGCCGATCGTGGTTATGACCTTGCCTTCGCCACTTGCGCTGCCCTCTCCAGATAATGGGGTTATTTCTTTTGGCCAAGGGTCAGCACGTCGAGCCTGGGCGGTTACGCGAACGGCTCTTTTGTGTAATGTGCTATTGCCAAATCCGGTTTGCTGTCAAGATATTTGATGAGGAGGCTCCTTCAGCCACGCCAATGCTCGGTTACACTATAAGGCTGACCAGTAGACCCCTAGACCTTTCGTACGACGATGCCATTGCAGAAGTACCGCGGCCCTAGAACCTCTTCTTGGATTTGTCCCGGTTTCAGGCTATTCGCCCGGACTCGATGTGATGTGATGGTGCGAGCTAGGACGACCAGTCATCATCGTGATGGAGCAAGTAAGTTACCAGATTCGGTAGTTCGCAAGTCCTCTCGACGGAGGATCATGCTTGGATGACTTATGACGGAGGAATCATCCCACAGCTTCCGGGATGCGTGGCCAGGGTGAGCCGGGAAAACCTACGCACTGAAGGCAATATTAGTCGTAGTCACGACCGTGCCCGGCAATGGCTTACCATTCGCTTCCCCAGCCAAGTACCAAGTGATCACATCACCGGGGACTGGACGAGACCCTGCGTGATGGGCAACTTGTCACAATCTGCCAGACATCGAGGAGCCACCCTGATCACATGATTGTCGCTCGAGCTCCGGAAGTGAATCCGGGCCCATGTCCTTGGGCCGGCTTGCATCCTACGCCACGTTTTCCCTAAGTAGGTGACAGGGGGAGCTACTTCATTTTAAGTGTTTTCCTCCACAATTTCTGTCAAATTTTTACCAGGCCATTGGCTCGGGATGACTTCCCAGAACCCTGACCAGAGCCATAACCCCCAAGTGGGGAGAAATTTCTTCCAGAACGATATGATCCTAGAGCAACGGGGGCTTGGACTGTGCCAGGTTCGGCATCAACCCTGCATGATGTCAGCTCAGTCTACGGGCCCGCTCTCCGGATTCACTGTGCGTGCCACGCAGACAAGAAGTATAAAGCAAAGCCCCTTCCGTCCGATTCGGATACTGAAATATCCATCATTCCAATCATCACACACATAATATACACACATACATACACACACACCACAGCCACACGAGCACAGACTGGTTTTCTGTTCTTGATCACACTCCTTTTGTCTTACCCAACCCACAATAAACAAGATGACACAACTCACACTTACTGGAGGCTTGCTCCTACAAGCCGACAAGCCATCCTCCTTCATGAAGCTTCCTCGTCCTCTGCTGAGGAAGAAACCTTCCTCGAGAAAGGTCAAGACAGCCTCTCACCCACAGTCCATTACCACATTCCCTGTGCGGGTACACAAGGAGGATGGCCAGATCAACCAGGGTGCACTCAACGCTCGGAAAAACTTCAAGGACTTCGCTCGGAATACCGAATTTCGATCCCATTCCGCCGGCCCCTTCGGCAACTTCTTTGCCACATGCTGGCCCAATGGAAAGACGGAACGGGTGAAGCTGGCCACTGAGATCATCGAGAGTCTGTGGTTGTATGATGGTAAGCTAGAGACCCCCACTCCCCCAAGGATGTCACTGCCGGCATTTCCACTAACCTTGCCGTCCTATAGATGTCATGGAAGATATCGACCATGCCGGTGCTGTGGAGGTCCACGCTAGTGTTCGCGATACTCTGACCGGAGTGGAGAAGGAGTCTGGCAAGAAGAACATGATCGCCAACTTATTCAACGATTTCGGCGCACGGTTGCACCATATGGATAAGCAAGGCGCACCCCGCGTTCTTGCCTCGCTGAAGGCGTACCTCGACAACTATGACAGCCAGAAGACTCCCTTCACCACAATCCAGAAGTACACCGAGTACCGCATCTTGAATGTCGGCTATGGGTTCGTACCACTTCATTCCATGTCAGCTTGACCAAGTCAACTAATGATGACGCAGTATCATGGATAGCTTCATGCAGTGGACCATGGGCCTTCACCTTAACGAGGCCGAGACCGACGAGGCTCACAACTTCTACATGTCTGCTGGACGTGTTATGGGCCTGACCAACGATCTATACTCGTGGAACGTCGAGCGGACGGAGGCAGTCGACTCCGCTGATCGCAAATGGAATGCCGTCCCTGTCATCATGCAACAGTATGACCTCAGCGAAGAGGATGCTACCGTCTTCCTCCGAGGTCTTATCGTCCACCATGAACAGGTTACTCGTGAGCTAGGACAGGTCCTCATGAGACGATTCGCCTATTCGCACACGATGACGAAGTATGTTGAGAGCGTGGGTCTCATGCTGGGAGGCAACTGCTTTTGGTCAGCCACGTGCCCGCGATACAACCCCGCATCATAAGACGTGATAGTCACGCATACACAAACAAACAAACAAACAATCTTCTCCCATCGGCTTTTTTTTTTTTTTTTTTTTTTTTTTTTTTTGGTGGGGGGGGGGGGGGGGGGGGGTTGTGGGGGGGGGGGGGGGGGGGGGGGGGGGTTGTGGAAAAAAAAATTGATT